>VZDJ01000623.1:13533749-13556394 GCA_008694505.1 Cyanoderma ruficeps
TTTTTTAGCTCTGAGGGTAAAATTAGAGGAAGCTGAGAAATTATTTTCACATCCCAACAGAAATAATAATGATACAGAAATTATAGGGCAAAATGCAGCTGCTACTCCCTGGTTGGATTGCAGTTGGCACATTTGAGACCTAACCCACAGTGATTCCCCACACCTACAATCTGCTGATGTAAAAACCTGCTAACGGGGATGGAATGGAGGGTGGAGTGGAGTGGAGACATCAAGCCCAGGTTCTGATGAAATCCTTACAGGGGTGGGAGCTCAGTGGTTCTTTGCAGCTGATAAACTGGATATCACCTGTCAGCCAGGGGAGAGAGGAGTAGATGTCCTGCTGCTGAGTCAACAACTGTGGTGAAATTGCTCTCATTGGAGGAACCTGGTTCATCATAACCTAATTGTAATATTAATACACACCTCCATCCCAAAGTTATCTGCCTTCAAGGTATGACCCCTCACTCAGTGTGCACTGTAGATTTCATGGACTATGTCTGTAAGAGACAAAGGAGAGAATTTAACACCAATAAGTAACAAAGGTATGTATGACTGGAGTCACTAAAGCTCCACCTAAATATGAAGAAATAGTACAAAAGTAAGTTGAGAATGGGGATAGGTTAGGAAAAACTCCATTATAACTGCTGGGATTAGTCAATGGGCTGACCCTGTCTTCTCCCCCATAGGGATGCATATTGGGTGAGAACCACACTCAGTGTGTGATGAATATTCTTACTGGGGACTAGAGCTGGTCTGTGTATTGCTTTGAATATGGTTTTGCAGTCAGATACTACCACCAGTAGTCCCCAGACCTTAACCGGTCACAATTTTCTATTAACAAGGAGTATTTCATAAACTTTGAATCCCTCACGGGTGCTTGCAGTCACCAGCAGCAGGTACCATTCTCGAATAAAGTGTAAGACCCAGCGAGGGCTCATTGAAAGAGAAGAGCTATGGAGAGATCTCCCTTGTGCTGTGGGTGTTTGTCACTGACTGACTGAGTCACACCACCCTGCTGTCCAGCACTATGCTCAGCACATTGTCCCCAGATCAGGACACTGACAGACTGGTCAGTCTCACCTCTCCTGGGACAATGACAGACAAATGAAACTCTGAAGGTTGAGGAAACCTCCCCACACTAAGGGTAAAAGAAATCTCTGCATTTCACACGACAAACAAGGAAAAATACTTTGCTGGGATGTCTTTAACAACATGCAAAGCACTTGGAATTTTATATTTGTGTATATAAAAATTGGGATAGGCTGTACCAGAAACTTTCTGATCTTTGTCAAACATGAGAAAAGGATTTTATTGCTTATACACCAAGCAGGGTTCATCCTTGAGATAACTCTATAACATTTTATTTTGTGTTTTTGTTTATACACAGCTAAAAAATGAATAATCCATACAACTGTCAAATAATATTTGTCAGTAAATTTTAGTAGGATTAATCTCCCAGAAAATCTAAAATCTCTGAACATTGATTGAAGTTTCACTTGAACCACACACAGAAGAAAGTTATAAGGAAACAAATAAAAACCAAGAGAAAATTCTGGCCCCCCAAACTTAACAAGGTGAATATATTTTGATCTTAACCTTCCAACATACATAGTTTACAATTTCTATTCCAGTAATATTTGAGTTTCTATACATATCTCTCATAAATATGTGTCCATTTGAACCATTAAAGCAACAGATCATTTGACAAGTACTGAGTAAAGTTATTTGTGCAATAGTATCTGATTTTTCAGACTTTTAGGGTAACTGTAGGACTTGGATAATATTTAGAATGGTAGGATTTTTGACATTAGGTAGAAAGTAACCTTTATTTTTAAAAGTAATATTTGTAATACAAATGTGCAATTCATATTTGATTTCAGATATTTTCTTTATCCCACTTCTAATATTTTTTGCCTTTCAAATCCTAAATTTAGAGTTGGTTTCCTGTAGGAATTAATGAATTGTGAGTTTTCCCCCATTTTAATCTCAGGACCAAAATTAAATTGTGTGATTAGAATTGGCTTCCTATTGAGTTTTATTAGGATGAGCTCTGATTTCTATGAGAAACCCTGATGTTCTCCCACGTTCAATTGACAGGATATATATTTTGGTGGCATTTTGTTATCACACAGACTTGTGTTAAACTAATTATAAAGACATAAAAGTTTAGATTTATTTTAAGCAAAACCTCAGAACTACATCAAGTCCCCTCTAAAAGTGCACTGAAATTGCTGTGTGTTGGCAGGGGCTGACTGAGGGTATCAGATCTTCTCCATGGTCATTGCTCCAGGCTGCAGTTTTTTCCATGCCTACTGAGCACGGATAGTGAAGTAGTGGATGAGAACTCTGTCAAAGCATCTACCAGAAGGTGATAAACTGCCTTCACAGATTGCTACTGGGTGCCCCTAGGTTGTCCCAGTGCCTTGCCAAACTCTCCTCCAGTACAAAGTGTTGGCTGAAATATTCTTGAGGCTCAGAAAATACTATATATAAATCACACTTTACCTGTGCATTTCCTGATTGTTGATTCTGATTGTCAAAAATTCATGTTGCTCTTCAGTGGGAAAGAACTTGTGTATCTCTCGCTCCCTTTCCTTTCCCTCTGCTTTTCCTGTCTGCTTAATTTTTCTCTCATTTAAGTCAGCAACAGTGCGGATCACTCAAGACATGATTATGCACATTTATTTTCTTTTTCTGTTAGTATTAAAAAGAAACAAACCAAAAAACCAACGAAAAACCCAAAATAAACAAAAACAACAACAACAAAAAAGCCAAAAAACCCAACAAAACCTAAGGTCACATTATTGTGAAGAACAGCATGACTAGCACCTGAGAAAGTACAGTACTTAAACATATTTAAAATAAGAACATCACTAAGGTAAAGCAGAAGAAAACAAGAGAGGCAGTAGTTTAATCCTGTTTCCGGGAGATAAATACTTCAGCTTTACAATATTTGTTAGGTTGTTTGCAACCCTAAAGGACCACAGATAATTCCCTCCACAAAGCATGAAAAACAAGGGCTGCCATTGTACATGGCTGTTGAGTATTCTTCTTTTAATATGAAAGATTGTTTGAACATAAGTCTCCAGAGTGCCTTTCTCAGAAATACGTAATGAGGTCACAAAATAAAGAATTTCAGAAGGAATTATCAAACTTAGAGGAACTTGAATAGGAGACTGAAAGAGATGCTTTCAGGAAATAAATAAAGCAATCAAAGGGTGACTAATTGTGGCATGTGGCAATCCTCTCAGGGATAGATGCAAGGATTGTGTTTTAGATCTCAAACTGCAAATATTGTTGCTTCCAGATATGCTTTGCTGCAGTCCTTAAAAAGTGAAGATGACCCAAACAACTCCAATACTAAGAGTTATCCAAGTGATGCTTCTACTTTCTCTATAAATACACTCTGAAACATATAGACAGAAATTTTGCCTATTGAAACATCATATTTCGAACACACTTTCCAGACACTGAAAATATTTAGGAGATTTTACAATGTCATAGGCACTCACCAGCAAAAGTAAATCCCTGACTTTCAGTTTTAGCAATTTTGTGTACTTCAATACCTAAACTCACAGTTAGCCACATAGCATGTATCAAGCAGTGAAATAGGATAATTACAGAGTTTAAAGTCTATTATGTCTTTTCTGTGCCCAGTAAGTTCTTTAAATATTAATCAAGGCTCCAGGAGATTACCAGAGGGATAATTCATAAAATATAGTTCTTCTAAGGAGCTAGCAAATGCAATATGAAATTATCAATTCAGCAGACAAACACAAGAAAAAGAAAAAAAGAAAAAAAAAGAAAACATTGGTATGGCAAATTTATAGCTGTAAAATAACAAAACTGTATGGAGAAGAAGTAATGTGACGATAAAAATAATTAGACAGAGAGAAGAAAATATTCTAATCTCATTACAATGTCTTTACATGAAATTAAAAGACATTTCTTTTCTACAAAGTGTAATACAGAGTTTTTACTGGAACATAGATTTAAGTACTTGTGTCAGTAATAAGGCTGTCTGCATATAAATAGAATAAAATGAGTAGTTTACTGAGTTCCGGTCAATTACAAATACTTTAAAACATATTAAATCCATGTAAACTTTAAACCTTATATTTTGAAGGCTATTTACATTAAATAACATTTAACTCTGTGCTACTCACTGAGGTGTAAACTAGATTAATCTCTTTTAACTAAGTTCATTTCCTGTATCTATGCACTGACTGGGCGAGGCAAAATTGTATTAATTTTGCTAAGAAACCATACAGAAATAATAAAACAGATATGTGAACCTCATCTGGTTTTAAGCAATTTTTCCTATTCTTGAAGCAAATAAATATTTTTGGCAAAACATTTTTAAATTGTTTCCTGTAGATTATACTGTTTGTGCCTCATGTCCATGAACAAAATTAGGCTTCAAATTAGAAGAAAGTCTTTCACAAATGTGCTTATGAAGTTCTAGAACAGTAATCCAGCAGAAGACTGCTTGGATTGTAATACAGCTACTTTTATGATGTTTCCATGTTAAGTCATTATACTGAGTTTATGTGCCACTGTTTTGGTAATGAGGGACATCAAGGGGTGGTTTCTGTAAATCAGTGCCAGAAGTTCTCCCCATGCCTGATAGAGCAGATGCCAGCTGGCTCCAAGATGGACCTTCCACTGAACAAGCTCAGATTCATCAGTGACAATGGTAATGCCTCTGTGAAAACATAGTCAGGGAGAGGGAAAAGTTACTGCACAAGAACAGCTGCATCTGTAGGGATAAGGGAGAATATGTGAGAGAAACAGCTCTGTGGAGACCAAGGTCAGTGGAGAAGGAGTTCATGCAAATCTGCTCATGGGAAAGACAGGTTGGAGACGTTCATGGAGAGCTGTCTCCCATGAGAAGGATCCCAGGCTGGAGCAGGGGAAGGGTTTAAGGAGTTCTTCCCCTGAGGAGGAAGGAGCAGCAGAGACAAAATGCCATGAGGTAACTGCAAGTCCCTTTTCCTATCCCCTCACAGTGTTGGGGATGGAGGCAGAGAAGTTCAGTCAGGTTGAGCCTAGGAAGAAGGGAGAGGTAAGGGAAGGTGTTTTAGGTTTTAGTTCTCATCTCTTATTAACTTAGTCTGGTTTGATTGGCAATAAATTCACCCATTTCCCCAAGTCTGTTTTGCCAGTGATGGCAACTGCTCAATGCTCTCTCTGTCCTTATCTCAACCCAGAAGCCTTTGGTTATATTTTCTCTTTGTAGTCCAGCTGAGGAAGGGAATGATAGAGAATTTTGGGTGGGCACCTCGTGTCCAGCTAGGGTCCACCCACCAGTGCCAAACTGTGGTTTAGGCATGCTGAAATTAGGTCTTATGCTACTTTGAGGCTCTTCAGCCAGCTTCTGTATTTCTTCTTTCTCTCCTATTGAGTTTGTACACTACTGGAAAAGAGTATCTGCATCTGCAATGATAGCCTCAATTAAGTAAACCCAAAACTGGTAGGGTCACTAGGCTTTTTGTTTTAGGAGTAATTTCGTGATGGATCCAAGGCCAATCACAGTCAAATTATGAAACTGCTCCTCATATCCTTGATTCTTGTTAAATGTTTTCTCTTTTTCCATTAAATACCTAAATTCTGAGCTTGAGGAACCTATTTTCTCAGAATTTATGTTATGAAAAGGAAGTCATGAGTACATGCTCAAGGTCTATAATATGACAATTTCAAATTCATATTTCATACCTTTCTTTGTTGGAAGAGGTGGATTTTTTTCATTTTAGTCTATTTTTTTGTGGTTTGGGGGATTCTTTTGTTTGTCTTGATTTATGTTTGGCTTTGCATTGGGCGTTTTTTCTAGTACTGTTATTTCTGTTTTTCCAAGGCTTGTTTCAGTTTATATAAATTATGCTGTCACCAAGGGAAGATTTTAACTTTCTGCTGTCCATTAAATCTGCACAACAAAAGGTTGAATCTTAATTTAGTTATTGTGCAATGAAATTTCTGTTTGATTAAGAGAAAAGTCTCTGCTGGCACATCTCCCAGGGTCATTGTAACAGGCTTCCAACTATGTCCTCTTTGTCTTGAAAGGATTCTAGTCATTCCAATCTGCAGGCGTATTCACTGGCTCAGGATCTCCCAGACAGGGCATTTCCTAATTGGAAGCTGGACTCTTTTTGAAGTAATTTCTTTTTCTTCTCACTGTTTCATCAAAAATTGCATCCTAAGCATCTGCTATATAGATATATATTTCCAGTTTCCAACCACTGGTTGTAAAGATTTGCAGAATCAGCTGTACCACTTAGTGATATAAGAGGACTTAGTGTGAGCCAAACATCAGCAATGATAACAGGATCATGATGGTTGTTAGCCATAGTTTGTTTAATTCTTTACTCAAACTCAGGACTGTCTTCAATAATATCTTACTCAATTGGTTGAATAAAAGAAAATTCAAACATTTTATGAGCTTAGCTGTTTAGGTTGTTTTTCTATGACATGCCAAAGAACTTTAAATATTTCAGAAATCTTTAAAAAATAATGGTATTTTTAGGAAAGTCAAATAGACTGATAAAGAGAGAAACAAATGCCTTAACATCTCCATCATTTTCTCCTAAAGGGAAAGCTAAAGGAATTTGTGAAAGCTGAGACTACCCTCCAGAGCCTCAGTTTTACATCAGAAAACAGCATTTTTTTTACTACTGCACTTAACATATTTTCAAGTCTACTCCCAGTCTACAACTTAGATTCCTTGGTGAATGAAAATATTTCAGTGCCTACATGACCTATGCTACATTATTTATTGCATTTTGTGATTTTTATTTCTATCTAAAAGGGAAAACTTTCACAGAATCACAAACTAGGTCAGTTTGGAAGGGACCATAGTGGGTCTCATTGTCCAACCTCCCTGCTCAGGCAGGGTCATCCTAAAGCACATAGCACAGGACTGTGTCCAGATGGCTCTTGAATGTCACCAGTGAGGGACATCCTACAACTTCTCTGGACAACCTGTTCCAGTGCTCACAACCTGTTCCAGTGCTCAGTCACACACACACACACACACACACACACCCCCCCCCNAAACAAACAAACCCCACACACACACACAACAAACAAACAAAAAAAACCAACCAACCACCCCCCAAAAAACCCCAACCAAACAAACAAAAAAAACCCACCCAAAAAACCCCCCACATGTTCAGGTGGAACTTCCTGTGTATCATTTTATGCCCATTGCCACTTTTACTGTGGCTTGGCACAATCAAGAAGAGCCTGGCTCCATTCTCCTGATACCCATGTTATAGACATTTATACACATTAATGGTGTCCCCTCTCACTCACCTCTTTTTGAGACTCAACAGGCTCAGCTCCCTCAGCCTTTCCTCGTGAGAGGGATTCTCCAGATCCTTGACCTTCTTAGTATCTCTGCACTGGACCTGCTCCAGGAACTCTGTATCTCCTTGTACTGAGGAGCCCAGAATTGGGGCAGTTCTTCAAATGTGACCTCACCAGGGCTGAGTAGAGGGACAGGATCAGCTCCCTTGACCTGCTGGCAATGCTCTTCCTAATGCATCCCAGGATTTCCTTGGTCTCCCTAGCTACAAGCACACACTGCTGGCTCACAGACAGCTTGGATCCACCAAGGATCCACCAGGACCTCCTGGTCCTTCTCTACAGAGCTGTTTTCCCGATTGTTTATGCTGTATCTTGTTCATTCCCATCCATACCCCATTTCATCAGTAGCATTTTCTGCCCCTCTCCCCATTTATTACCAATACTGAATCAGAGACCAAGATCCTAATTGCATTATTTTATATTTTTCAACTGATCTTTTGTACGTTAGAAAATAAATAAAGACCTCTCTCCTCTTATAAATTGAATCACAGTGTAAAAAAGTAAAACACGTTGTTACTTACAATTTTCTCTTTCAATAGGAGTATCAGTGAATTTCAGAAGATTAAAATCTGTGAAATAAACCAGTGCATCAAAATGTACTACAAAATCTCTGTTGCCTATAATCTAAACAGGTACCCTGTGAATGAATAAATAAGAAAAATATCTCATGTGAGACAAGACAATCATGGTCAGAGGATTAAAATCATAGAATTATTTAGAGTTGGAAAAGATGTTTGAGATAATTGTCTCTAACCATTAACCCAGCGCTGCCAAATTCATCATTAAACCATTTCCCTAAGTCCTCACCTACACTTCTTTTAAATACCTCCAGAAAGGTGACTCAATAATTTCTCTGATTAGCCTGTCCCACAGCTTGACAACCCTTTCAATTGAGAAGCTTTTTTCCTAATATCCAATTTAAACTTCACCTTGTTTAACTTGAGGATGCTTTCTCTTTTCCTGTCACTAGTTATTTGGGAGAAGACACCAATGCTCATCTGCCTACAACCTCCTTTCAGGTAGTTGTAGAGAGGGATAAGGTCACTCCCCCAGCCTCCTTTTCTCTTGTTGGAAGGTGTAGTTGGTCAGATGACAAAAACTGAGCCATCCCTCACATTATAAATAGAAAGTGAGGTAACAATTACTAGAGCAACAGATTGAAGCTCATTATAAGTTCTTCCATACCTCAGTCCTGACCTGTAGGCATTGTAGTGTCCTCTATCTGATATCTTTGGGCAGCGTTTTCATTTGTACCTCTCTTCCACTAAGGGTACAAAACAAAACTGCTGAATATAACTCAGCAAGAGGCCTGGTTACATTACAGATAAGGGTAGAAAAGCAGGAGTACACAGTTGTGTTATGATTCCATGATAAAAAATACTGTTTTGTACACCATACTTTTAAAGCAGCTTAGAATGCTATTAGGTGTTTTTTATTAGACTGTACATGATAATCTAAGGAGATGGAAGGAATGACTGTCAAATAAAGTATGTGTTCCTCTGGGGAAGGCTTTAAAATGAGAAACTGCAGTGCATTCCTGTAATGGTCAGCTCTCTTCACTTTTAATCATTTAATAACATCTACTGTTATGTAATGGAACTATGAACATGGAAAACAGATTTGCAGAATTATCTAGGAGAGAAATATAAATGAATACATATCAGGTTAGTGAAAATATATTCTGGTTCTCTTGTGATATTTGGATGGGATTTCAGTTTCACTGTAGAGTTTTTTCTAGTCATTAGATGGATAAGAACAGAGTTGATGGCCTTCCATGTTATTTCATAGTATAAGGAAAAACCTCAGTGGCAAAAACAGTGCCAAACTGAGCAGTGTCGTCCCCAATAAATATTACTGGAAAACATCCACATAAAGATATATATTTTAATTTCAAACCCTCAATCTGTCATATTTAGTTTTGGATGTACCAAACTTAAATCATAAGCACAGTACTGCAAAATGTAAAACCCAGTTTAGCATGATACTCATTCTGATCATGAGCATCAATAAGATTCTGGGCAGAAATGTAACAAAATGAAAAGTGGTCATCTAGTTCCAATTTAAGTTGCATTTCCATTTAAGCTAAAAAGAACCCAGTTAACAGCCATAGTAAGAAACCTCACTTAGTTCCCCAGATAATTGATTCATTACTGGAATCTGAGTCATTACAGGAGTCTGATCTAGTGCTCAGGAAATGCTCCTGTAACTTTCTTCTGTTACAGGAGATTTTTCTTGAAGTCTAACATAAACAATATCTATACTCATTATCAGGTAAAAACAGTCATCAGTATTAACACACTCCAGCATGTGATTAGCAGGAAGAATATAGGAATTAATATTATCTGATGTTACTCAAAAAAACTCAACTATTTCTGATATGGGTGATTCCATCCAGCCAACAGGCTATACACAACATTTCCATACAGAAATTTCTTCTCACTTATCTCAAGACAAAGATCTTTTAACTCTGGTTTAACCTTTAACACTGATGTATGAATAGCTTACAAAGGGCTTGTGCACTAATTTTGAGATGACTTAACTATGGAATCGTGATAATTGAAGTTATATTGATTTTGGAATAGGTCTCTGGACACCATTTGGTAACAGCATTCTTCCCTCTGCCTTACCCTCTAAAACAAAGGCCAACACCACTGCATTTAGGTAGCTCACCAGGAGTCATGCAGCCCACTTCATAGACAGTTTGCTTCATAAAGAACTCATTATGTGTATCACTTCTCATCTGGAGACCTGTGAAAACAGAGCTTCCTCAAGGATATAGAATGTCAAGAAAATTGTAATATCTTCCATATCTAAAGTTTTCTGAAGCTGAGCAACAATACAAGGAAGTTTAGAAGATTCTCAAAATTAGAGAAAAACAAAGACTCATGGGACCAAATCCTCTGGAGAAAGATCTTGTGTTCTAGTTTCACTTCTCAAATTCTTTATTCTAGGATAATAAAATAATCAGAAATAATGCTGGGAATGCAGCTGAAAGTCAAGATTACACTTTTTCTTCTGAAATGCTATATCAACTTACTTTTTTGATTTCTGCCATATGCTGAATGAATGTCTTCAGTGAAACAATTATGGTTTGAAATTTTTCCTCAATAAGTTGCTGAATTTATTTATTTATAAAATCTAATATGATGATGAGCCATGATGATACATTCTGCTTCCAAAAGACACTAGTTAGAAAAACAAGAGTCAGGCAAAAATAGAAAAGGAAAACATTGTTGGCTACTTCAAAATATTCCCTGGTGGACATTATTTAGGAAAGCTCTATTCAACTCCCAAGCTTTTAATGCTAATAACACAAGTCTCTTTCTAGGGTAACTGACACAGCAACCACCTATGTGGCTACTTGAGAAAGTTAGGATAAATTGTTATTGATCCTACCTAAATGCTGTCAAACACATTTAAAAAAATAAAAAGTGTTCTACAGCATAATCCATAAGTATCATGAATTGGAAAAAAGTTTTATTCATATTTTATATTCAGTGATCTTTAATTAGAACTATTTGTGCATTTATGATGTATTGCAGTGAAGCACAGAGAGTGCATATATCTCTATGATAGTTGTGAATTACTCAAAAACTAAAAGTAAAAAAAAAGTAAATATCAAACCCAAAACCAGGATAAAACTATCTCAAAACCCAAAAATCTTTGCAGCAACAAGAGAAGCACTTTAATATTCCACAGTATAATTCGAAAAAATAGGTATAATTTGTTACTATGTAGAAAATTAAAACCATTTTATTTGGTATTTGATTGTTCTTCCTAGTAGCAATCAGTGAGAAGACCCTGTTCTACTGAAGCACATAGGAGAATGGAAATACTTTAAAGAAACAGAGAAAAAAAGAGAGGGAAAGAAGCAAAAAACACAACAGGCATCAGATCTGTGTCTTGAGTCAAATTTCACAGATGTATTCATACATTTTGCCCTCTGTGAGATTTGTTTGGTGGTGTGTTGGTCTGTTATTCTGTGACAATTCATACATTCTCTTGTGGAACACTGAAAGGAATTTTATAAGAATAACATCTAATACAGGAAGCTAAATTATACACTAGCCTTGCATTGCAGTGTCATAGGCTAATAATGTGAATTAGTATGGAATTTTATTTCTTACGGTACTGCCCTTTCCGAAAATATTTTGCACATGGTACCTGTTTCATATAAAATTTGATTTTTTTGGCAGGGTAGGTTGTGAATAGTAAATTTCCTAGAAAATGGTTATGTGTTTTCTTGCCAATGTTGATTCAGAAGAAACGTCTGCATTTCAGGCCTGATTCTTTTCAGAGAGTTTTCATAACAGTAAAAAGCCTTTGGGCTTTAACGAAATTCCTTCTCAGCCCACACTTTCTCATAGAGGGAAGAATTAAGCTCTTCTAACTGTTTCCTGTATACCATCTGCTCAATAAGATATATGGTCTGCCATAAAAATTCTAGATAAAGACTGAGAGGCTCTCAGGACTCTAAAATCTTTAATGCACACTTGTTGAATGGGAGTGAATTCTGTGGAATTTCTACTGACTGATTAGAGGATGGAAAATTTTAATTCACAGCAATGCTTTTAAAATTTATCGTTATAGCAGTAAATGAAAATATATTTACAGTATTAACTGACAAAATCAAAATAAGTACCTTAATTAAGGTTGGTATACACAGTATGGACAATACAAAAAGAAAAGAAAAAAACCTGTAAACAATCTCAAAACTAACAGCAAGAGCAAACCTGAAAACTTTATTTCAAGGTATTTTGGGTTTGACTGAATTTGGCTTGATTGACTTTGGCTCTTTTTTCTGTTAGAGGAAAAAAAAATCCATCCTTATTTTGTTATTTAATATCCTTGGAAGGAAATTCCAATTTTCCGAGATTGCATTTCTAACCTATGAAGGGCATAAAAATACCGAGTACTTCACTCAGAAGGTTAGTGATAAAGCCAACAGTTAGAGCTGGGAATGTCATGGACTTTGTAGAGCTGACCTAATACAGACACCGTGGTCTTGCTTTCAAAACAGTTCTGCATGCCCCAGTTTTGTCACTGATCAGACAACTTTCTGTCATGTCTGAATCTGTTGTTAATGACAACACCTTTGGGATGTTCTTCATGTTTCTTTCACTATCATACCCATGGTTCCTTCAGGTTGTCCATGTCATACCAAAATCTGGATTTGAATCATATGTGCTTTCAGGTGTCCCAGACACCTGTAGAGAAATCACACCTGTCATGCTGTCTGCCACAAAGATGGTGCATACACTGTCATTATTTTAGCTTTTAGAGCAGAGTCCTTCCTAGCTATTCCTTGTATCACCTTCATCCTTCATTACCTACCTTAACAATTATTTTGTAAGAGTTTTGATACTAAGTGTTGCTTTATATTACTTACCTTAAGTCTAGTACCTGCTGGGCTTAAAAATTCGGTGAAATAATAATTTTGCTGTTTCTCAATGAAAACCTGTTTAGTTTAGTTAGTTTCTGCTAACCTGAAATTCCAGGGACTTGTGCATCCTATTTAAAAAATCTTGGTAATGTTAAAAAGAAAGAGATATAACAACCATTGTCTGCATAAAATAAATTTCTAATTGGAACAATCTGCAGCAAGTGGAAATTCTTCTGTTTGGAAATTTCAAAGGCTAAATCAAGACAGAAATAGATATGGAGTAAAATGAGACCAGTGAAACAATGCGGACACTGCTTCCCATCTCTGTTCAACTGTAGAGTTGTGGGGGGACATTTAGAACACAGGTTTTTTTTCCTTTGTAAATTATTTTATTAATTAAATTATTTTATTAATTTGAGAGTGTTTATCAGCAAATCATTCAGTTTGATTTGATAGGCAGGGCTAGATGGATTCTGAAGCACACTAGTTGATAAATAAATCAATATGTTATCCATAAACTAAGCTAAGCTAAGCAAATTTTTTATGGGATCGGTGAGCTGCAATAAACACAAAACCCCACAGAACCATTTCATAGTCACTTCTTTGGAAAACTACATTTTAATTTCTCATTTTGTCTGCTATTGCACCCCCATAAAGTGCTTCGAGATGCAGTTTGGATGAACAGTGGTAAAGAAAATTTGACTCCTGCGTTACAGCTGTAGAAGCTGCAGATCCACAAAAGAACAGAAGCATTTTGGAAGTAGTTTCTTAATGGATCCCATGTAACAAAGTGGTAATCTAAAAATATTTAATTATAGATATGTTCAGTATGCACATTTAGTTTTAGATATGTTTGGTATGCTCCTAAAAATCTTTCCATATTGTCAAACATCCACATATTTTTGATTTATCGTCATTTCTTATCTAGCATTGGATGTAAGCCTAAATATTAGATACTCAGTTGTCCTGCAGTTACTAAAAATTAAAAAGTGGCAAAAGACAGATTAGACAATTCAAAATAATAAACTTTATTGTAGCCATAGATCTATGTAAAATAGAGTTTACAGGGTACTTGTGTGTGCATATATACATTTTAACAAGTGAAATTAACTTTGAGAAAAAAATAATTTTTCTAATATTCAGACAATAAACTGTCTGGACATGAAATTAAGTTAATCATTGCAAGATGGAATATTGTGTGTTATAACCTTTGTGCTATAACCAGTATTTTTTGTATATTTTTAATATAATTTATATTTATATTATCACCCTAGGACAATATGTTCACTAGTGAATTTCTTAGTTTGATCTATTTTAGTGGGTTGTACATGGCTTTAGTAGCAGGACGAAGACATACTCTGTGACAGATACCAAGTCCCTACCCTGGAACACAGCCTGCAGTTGTCAGAGTGATTTGCTGGAAACTCATGAGTGCTGAATCCTAAAGCAAATCCTCTCCTGTCTTAGTCATATTCCCTGATTCATAACCTCACCTATATGAACAGATATATACATATATATATATATATAAAATACATAATTGAAATGCATTAATTTATGTTATGTCTTCATCTGCCTGGTGAATGTTTTGGTAAAGCAGAACTATTTGTTTGCAGTTGTATAAAAGATGCTTTGCTGAGAGGAATTTCTTGACCCTGAGGAGTTTAAAACCAGAACACATGGAAGAGCAGGGCACATGGAAGAATCAAGAGCACTCTTGACTTCACAAAGGCATTATTCTGATAATTACAGATTAAAATTCTCTAAAAAAAAAAAATAAAAAAAAATTGTGGTTTATGTACAGACTTCCACAGTTTTTCTGAAAATGATTGGTATCATGGCAGTAATTTCGCTATCTTCTCCGACCATGTATCACATTTTTTCATTACAAGGGCTTCAGTTTTTCACTGTCTGTAGCACCCAAGTGAGGACTCTGTGGAGTCTTCACATTCTTTGTGAACTCTTTAGTTGGGTTTGAGTCTAAATATAAAATGAGCATGCTATTTGTAAATCATGCAAAACCAGAATGTTACAGAAGATTGATGTTTGAAGTTTCATCAGCACCTGAGAAATACCAAGGTTTAATTAACAAGTCATGTGATGGCATATAAAGGCTTTGAATATTTATGATGATGTTATAATTTTTGGAAGAGACCAAGACAAGCATAACATGAAACTAGGAAATATTTCAAAATGTTTTAAACAAAAACATTTGCTAGGAGGTTCAAAACAAAAGGAATTGAGGCACTGATTTAAAAAAAATTGGAAAAATAGAATGATCAATGAACTTTTAAGTGATTGAACTTTGTTTTCCTAGTGAATATTTTTGGGATTTATCTGTTTTATGTTATCAGATACAGAGTGCATGCAAATCGACATTCCTAGAATTTGATTTGTGAAATTAAGCATGCAAAATGAAAAAAGACACTCAGTAAGACTGTAAATGTATCCCTAATTGCACCTCCAAGTGTATATTATTGCAGGGTGGATAGTCTCTGTATCTTGTGGCAATCTGTGTGCATAGTAGAAAACCTCTCATTGCCAAGTCTTTTTTATTCCATAGAAAAAATTCAGCTTTATACAACCGCAACCCCTATTTCTCTACATGAATTGTGGCTTTTTGGCTGGTTTAAAAAATCTTCTTGTATCCTGTATAGAGCTGATTTTCTCAAATATCTTGATCCTTGGGTTTTAAAATTGTAATCCTATTTTACATGAGAAAAAACGAAAATAATCCATGGACACTAGGGGAAGAACAGATTGAATAGGAAGCAAAAAAAAGTGTTTCCTAGATTACTTAATTTTTCACCAAATCTTAATCTTTGGGGGTTTTTGACTTCTCACAAGTAAATTAAGGTCAGGGATGGACTTTGTAAATGTTTGAAACAGATTTTACCTTTAAATATTTTTGAGTAAGAGCACATGTATATTCATCTTTTGAAAGGCAGAGATGTATTTTTAAGGAGTCTATTTATTTTGAAATTTTATTCAACCTGGAATACTTTTTAAAGATTTATTTACAGACATTTGGGCTCATAACATTAAGAAAACCTGTGTTATTCTGCCCCAATGGTCCAGATGATTTATTTTGCCTCTAAAAGATAAAATTTACAGATGATCCTGTGAAAGACTTTTACTTGAAATTACCTGAGATAAGATTTTATTCTGAGAAGGAGTTTCTGTGATTTGACTGAAAGAGTTAGTGATTGGTTAAAACAAGAAGCAAAGGAGGCTGGAGGTGGTAATTAAAACTAATAGAAAAAGGAAAAGAAAGACATCCCACTCATAATAGTAAAATTTTTTTTTTCTACTTCCTTTTCAGATCAAGATATTCTGAGGTATCCTTCATTCTATCAAATGTCATTATTAACAAAAACAAATATTTTTAGCTATTGTGAAGACACAGGATTGAGAAAAAAAACCCCTACTTACTACATTATAATATTAATCATGTATCTCATGTAAACAGTTCCTGCTTTCTCTTTCACTTTAATATTGCTTTTACGAACTGTGCTCAAGGGAAAAAAAACTTGTATTCTGAAGCCTGATGCTACTTTCCCCAACAAAAAACATCCATTAGAAACATTAGAAAAGCTAAAGCAGATAATTTTGTTCTTGAATTCTACTCTCTTGTACATCCTTGCTGTGGAAAAAAGACTTGCTTATCATTTTATCTGTCGCTCAAAGAATTGAATTTTATGGCATGGAATTTTTGAAACCTTTGATTTTGTATTGCCTTCCTAGCTGTAGCTTAGGGATACTGTTGCAGAAGATAAACCCTTTCACTTGGCAAAGTTGGATGTTTTATAGAAAGTAAAAAAAACAAGAGGTAAACCATAGAATTAGTAAAAAAGATGTGTAGAGGAAAGAAAATGCATTAAGAAAAGACAAACAGATGAAGTTTATGTCAATAGCCAAAGTGTTACTCAGTGGCCATGTAATTGAAAATAACATTTTGACGTAATTCTGTCTCCGGTCAGACTGCCACTGTATGTTTGGAATTTTTTTCCCCCTAACAATTTTATACTGCAAGGTTAATTGCTCTTTTGCTTTTCTCATTCACTTTGGACAACTTAGGATCCAGGACAACCTTGATAAAATTCCACAATTCCCATATTAATCATGGTATCTGACTGTACTGTGCAATGTTCAAATCCCTGAAAGGATTGAAACCATAATTTCCAATACAAATTAAATAATATCTTGAACTTTTGGAAGGTACTGAGAGCCTTGAAAAATGTTCTTTGAATCAATTTGAGTGAATAGTAATGACTGTCTACATACTCTGGTATACAAGCATGTAATCTTATTTGCATATATAAAATTTGAATTAATACATATTAAATATTTAGATAATCCTTCTTAAAGTTCACAATTGTAAGGAATATAACTATATTGCAGCACTAGTAGTCAGTTAGTGAATAAGACACTGTCCCAGAGACTTCAGATACAGAAGAAAATATTCACCTTTACTCATGTCATCTTGAAGAGGTATAAGTCAGGAGGACATCACTGGCCATGAGAGCTTAAATTTCCACCTTTATTATGATCTCACTGCACCCTCACTCTCCACAGATTTTCCATATTTTCTTGGTGCTGTAGACATTTTTGCTGGATTTTTTAGTGGACTAGTTCAAATGAGCTACAGTTGTTCTGTAACAAGGCAGGGTATCTTTGCAGATGGAAATGCTGTCCCTGAGAAGGATTGCATCAGCTTACTGAAAACGTTAAGGGATGTTGTAGGTGGCAGAAAACCCTTTACAGGATTCTCAGGTGACATGGAATGCTGAAAATTCATCATCAGACTTTATCTTATTTTACAGATCTTTCTGAATGATACAGGCCACAGCCCTCTGTAATTCAGATTTTATAAGAACGTATACATGCAAATAAAGAATGGATTGATATTTTTCTTTTGTATTCTGTAAGGCAGTGTTAATTTCCCTTAATTAAATGCAAGTTCTTTCTTGGCTTTATATCAAGTAGGGAATTAATGATTCGTTTTCTCTTTTTTCCATATGTGATTTTCTATGGATTCTTTTGGTTTACATGTAAAATTTGCTTCCAAAATTTGCTTTCCAAGATTTGACTGCCTTAGAAGGGTGACAGACAGAACACATTTTCTGCTCTAGCAACACAAAAAGTGAGAGACAGTAGCATTGTTTCACTTTATTTCACCTGATATTTTATTTTGATGGCATCAGTATGAACAAAATAATCCAATATTCAATATTATATGGTATTAGGGAAAATACATTTGTGATGATGTAATTGTACTTCATGTACTCTAGGAACTGAACACTCAATAAAATATTTATCAAATGTCTAACAAGATATTGTTATGTAGCAAATAGTTACTAAACAAAATCTCCTTCAGCTAAAGCAGCTAGCTATTATCCTGTAGTGTCTGAAATCATTGTCCTGGTTCCAGAGTTTAGTCATGTTTTACAGAATCATTTTTAACAGATAGTTGCTCCTTGCACTTATACTTTAAAACATGATGGAGACTCATAAAAGGCAATTCTCACAACAGTGGAAAGTGTCTGATTTAATGAGAGATTTATCAGTTGAAGGGTGTCAAGCAGCAGTATCAAGTGACCTCCCTCAGGAATGAAATTTGGCACATAAAATTTTAAGCTACAGATCATTTGTAGCACAAGGGCCTTGTTACATTTTTAAATAGAAACACTGTTTATTCACAAATAGTTCTCAAATGAAAAAAAAATGGATGCAAACAGCACCGAATATAGAGAACCTGCAAAAGTAAAACTGTGAGAAAACAGGGACAGAGACTGCAAGAGAGCACTGTGCTGCACCTGG
The DNA here is from genome assembly GCA_008694505.1 of Cyanoderma ruficeps. Lineage (NCBI taxonomy): Eukaryota > Metazoa > Chordata > Aves > Passeriformes > Timaliidae > Cyanoderma > Cyanoderma ruficeps. Next base: position 13,552,315 of record VZDJ01000623.1, read on the forward strand.
ACTGGGCTTAAGAGATTTTCATTCCAAATATTGCTGCAACTGAACAATTAGCAAGGTCTGATGGCAGCTAATCAGAAGCTATGTGGTGGCAAACCTGATGAAGAAATGAGGTAAAGAATTCCTTCGGCTCAAATGTGTCACCTAGAATGAAATTATTATTTCATCCTTCCTTCCTTTATTCAGCTATCAGATCGCTAGTGGTGTGTTAGATGTGCCTGATCTCACGTTTTGTATCACAAAACATTAAATGTTGTTGTTCTTCTTGTTTAATATAATCTATCGGGCTTCATAAAAATTGTTATGGCCTTCATTTTAAATATAAAAATAGTGCCTGTGTGTCATTAAAACTTTGCACAGAAATATTCACATAAATACGTGGACCATTGCAAGATCCTTGCCACCATAGTATCTTAAGCAGGAAGACATTTTGAGAAAACAGGTTGGTTCAAATTCCTATAAATTTTCACATGAAAAATAAGAATTAAATAGATTTGCTTTGTTAGGAATATAAAAATCAATGAAGAATACAAGTAGGTTTTAGGAGTGGACTGGAATATATTGAAAAGCTCATGAGGTGGTTTTAATTTTGAAAGATAAGGAAGTCTTAATAATATATTTATAAGATTAATTTGCTTTCATTTGGAGGATTTTGGTAGCATTTTGAGGAAGTTATTGCAGCTCCAATTTTTTTAATAACTTTTTAAATTGTGTGCCCTTAATGAAATTACAGACGTAAAGTATACAACTACAAATTAAAATACATCCATGAAGCACATGAAAGGTTCTTTTAAATATGTTAATATGTTAAAAAAATGAAGAAGAAAAAAATAAAATTAAGAAGAAAACCTAAAATAAATATTCGGTCTCTGCATGTCAACCTCTTAGAGCAGTTTTTGATAAGGAACTCTAAAACAGCTCAGAGTTAATATCCAACATTTTCCTCTTATATTATGGGAAAAATTACAGAATCCCACCTTCCCCTTTCCTATACAGCATTTGATAATGTCCTCTTCAAGAAGTAATTAGCTTTTAGTAACCAAATTTTTATACACTCTATGAAGAATTCGCAGGACTCACAAAACTGTTATTAAACCCTCTGGCATTGAAAGAGTACTGAAAAAAATTGTTGTAAGGCACATCAAATAAACCTCTATAAACCATGCAACTAAATACATCTTTCTCTCATTATCAGGATGATCTAGAACAATTTGTACATCAGATACTCAGGTGATGATGCTGTCAAACACATCCTGTCTGGAGACTCTTACAATTCTAACCTCATCCATTTCATCCTTAGCCCTGTCAAAGTTACTTTTTACAACACCATGTTTTTCAGATTATGACAGATAACTAACTGATTGTCTCATTATATGCTGAACCCTTAATAAAGACACTTTGATCAAGAGATATTTGAATAAGTTCAAAAGATATTTGAATAAGTTACCATAAAGTCTATGATGCAATGCATCTGCAAAATGTCTTTATCTTTTGCATAAAATTTGGGTTGCAAGTCTATTATTGCAGCCAAAAATTAATGAACATTATACCTCTATGAAAATTTAATATATATGTTATATATTTTTTCCTAGGGATAGTGGTCAGCATACATGAAATTATAACCTACAGGACACTGTTAAACTTGCATAACAGCACACACAAAGCCAAGAGCTGTATGAAACGCCCTGAAATATGCTCTATACAACCTTAGACACAAATACATTTAATAAACTATACTGCAAAAAAGAACTTGTCTTGAAAGAAAATTTTCCAAAATCATGCTTCCAACAGATCCTTCTTCATTTGCACATGAGAGACAAATGGTTTAAATGAAATGGGTTGTCCAACACACTAGATGTCCTCTGGCTACATTTGAAAGCGAAATGAAATTAAATACTATTCATGAAATGGTTACCACCTCTTCCTGTGGTTTGAAACAAATGACCAAGTGGACTTGGCCCTAGAAAGTGCACCTTCATTGGTCCTCTTGGATGAATTCCTTGACTTGAACTTAGAACATGTGTATAAGAATCCCATGCCCATAACCTATTCCTTTGTGTCTATTTAGTTGTGTTTTCAACCCTGTGTTTGTTTATACAGTTGCATAATTAGATTTACATCAGAGTGGTTATTTGAATCTCTTCATATTTAAGATGCTCGCACACTACATTTGTGCAAGTTGGGTCTATAACTGTGCTGACACTAATTTATGGGAACTAGGGTTTCAGAATATTTGAAAATCAGTCTTAATAGGTTTTCCATTTGTTCTGGTTTTAGATTTTACAACAGTCAGGAGTTTTGTCCAGTACACTGTAAATTTTGCTATGTCTTTCTCCTTATAATACAACTAAAATATGTCTGACTGAATTACCCAATGAGATGCCTAATACATAGTCATTTCAGGTTTTTTATGTTAACACACCATCCTAAATTTTACACTAATAATTTCTTATTGATGTACAATTCTTGCCTATAAAATTTAAAGTGACAACTTCCTACAACATGAATTTTGAAAATAATTTACAGGATGAAATAAAACCGTCATCCTTATCTCCTTGAGATATAGAAAACAATGTGGTATACTGAAGTATGCCCAGTGATCCAAAGATTCGTATTGTACTTTGAAAATTATCATTCACTTAAATTGAATTTGTTCTTTATCAAGTATTCAACAGATGCTTCCAATACCCTTCTAATTCACTATGTTCAGACTCATATTATTTTAATGTAAAAACTTATAAAATATTTATAAGGAGATGGTGCAAGAGTACTTTTTAATTATGTTTATGTCTTTCTGCTCCATTTAAAATATTTATTGCACCATGAGAAGATATTTAAATTTGGAGAGAGTGAACAAGAAATATAGAGACTTTGTAAAGCTTATATAGATTATGCCAACATCAATATCTTACATTATTTTATCTAATTAAAGCATATTGTGGAGAGTTAATTGGAAAAATCCTTGTGGGTTTGTGTTTTTTGGGGTTTTTTTATGAGCAGTAAATCCTTTACAAGTTCCAGCAAAAAAAAAAGAGGGCTGGCATTATTAGAGGAGAAATCTTTTTTTGTTGTTGTTGCTGTTTTCCTCTTGAAATGCTTTTGTTTTGTCAGCTTTTAACACAAGAGGGAGATTAGACATATCTGAGGTGCTCCACTCTGTGAAGTTTTGAGTAGCATGTGTCACAGTCACGACCAGGGTTACAGGATATTGGAGTCACACTTAGAAAAGGCTCAGCTGAGAAAGCCAGTGTCAGGGCAGGACACTCGGAAGTTGGGAAGCTGAAATCAGAAGACATTACAAAGAACCAGGATAAGTCATAATTTAAGTCAGTACTGAGCAGCAGGAAGTGGAGTCAGAAATCCAACCAAGAAAATGGGCAAAAACAAGAACTCCAACTCTGCCATTAAATCCTAAGGATACTTCTTTTCCCCCCCAGACACTCATGTGGTATCAGTCTAATGACCAGAAGATTTTACTTGATGTTACACTACTTTCAAGTCAAAAGTTGCACGGTTGCTGAGCATTCCCCATGACTTCTAGACAACTTTTATTGACTACCAGGGCACCGTACTCTGGTAACGGATAAAGATTCATAATCCACTGTAATTTTTTTTTCCAGTGTGGAAAAGGGATGGTGTGAGAACTTTAATACCCATACATCTTTCTATTACAGCTTAGATGGGAAGCTACAAATGAAAATATTTTTAAAATCAATTGGATCTTGCATTCAATGACTTGGCTTAAGCTTTTCTTACATGATATGATTGCATTTGATTAATTTAAACATAGATTAAATAAATAAAACACTGGAGCTTTTTGTTTTGAAACCTGTTTGGTTTTGAGATCAGCTGTCAAAATGGGAAAGATATGCCAGTTGTTTAAATTGTGTATTTTTTGAGACTGAGTAGGCTTTCAGGTAGGATTAACTGGAAACAGGATCATGCCTTCAAGAAAGTGATCCAGAAAGTCCTCTTCCAGAATTCTTGGAGCCAAGAAGCACTTCAAAGCAAATAGATACTCCTTACAAATAACATTTTGAGTTATAGACATTGGAAGCTTAATAGATGTTGATTTAAAAAAAA
>VZDJ01000623.1:13564815-13607548 GCA_008694505.1 Cyanoderma ruficeps
CTAAACTAAACTAAACTAAACTAATAATTCCCCATGGCTTTATTCATTCTCTAAGTGACAAGTACTGATAAATAACCACCCAGAAACACAATTCAAAAGTGGAGGAGGTATGTCTGACTGAGCAAACTCAGGAAAGGCATTCTGCCTCAGGCCTGCAGCAGCTGAGAGATTGTGAGGAGTATATGACAAATATGTCTGCTTATTTATATCAGTAGGACTTTGATAGGACATTGTTTCCCTTGGAAAAAATTGATTTTTCACAGCAGTAGTGAATAGAGTGTCATAATGCTAAGTTTCATAAAATGACTAAAGCACTGACACCAGCCATTTCATGAAATGCCTGACACTTTTAGGCATTTCATATAATGACTCAGTGGAACAGCTAAATAGTGTAATAGAATGCCTATAATTCCAGGAACAACTTTCAGTCATATCATGAAATGAATGATTTCTCAAGATGACTGTGAGGTATTTATAAAATCTTCACTGTGAGCTATGAAACAGGTGCTGTAAGCTGGGAGTTTGCCAGTCAGTGTTCCAGGCCAAAGACAGATTGTTTTTGTGAAGTGGTATCATAGATTTGAGAAATGGTCTGAATTAAAACGTCCCTTTTGTCATTTAACCTGATGCACCTTTTGTAGAAAAACAGATTTCAAATAATAGTAAGAGCAACAACACTGACAACAAAGTTATTGCTTACAATAGCTTTTTAGAGAAAATAAACACTTTTACTGTCTAGGAAGCTGGCTGAAATGTTTTTGAGAAAATGCATTTTTGCTGAAATATAATTTTTAAATGAATTTAAATCTTTCAGGAAGATTATGTATATCTTGCAGAAGATTGCTGAGGTTCACAGTTTCCAAGTCACCCTCTAAAGTGCACGTGTCTGTGTGTGCGTATGCATGTGATAGGAGCAAAAACATAACAACTGCTGGTCTGACCTTTCATCACATGCAGAAATGAATGGCATGGGGTATACTCACTTCTAAAAAGAATATTTGGGAAGTCATATATCTTCATTCTCATGTGAAAATCAAGTATGTTTAACACCCTAGGGTTTCCAGAAAACAGAATACATACCTTCCTGTCCATTTATACCACTTACTCAAAAAAGGTAAAATCCTGTCTCAGATCTTAACAACTCCTGCATATTGCTAGAGAAGAATTGATCCCAACACACTGGATTAAAATTGGTCTGGTTGGTCTGTTAGATGGTGCATTTTATGACACTATGTTTTTAGAGATGCGATTTAGATTGTTTTTAGTCACTTACTTTAAAATGTTCACATGTGGCAGATACTGTTACTCTGAAAAGATCATAGCATCAAACGTTTTCAATCAATTTCAATTGACATTCAAGTTCTAAACTGCATGTGTCCAAATAGATGAAACACTAAGAGCTTGGATATAACTAACTGCAACACTATTCTCTTACTCTACAGAAATTGCATTGACTTCAGTGGAATTAGACCTGCACAAACATGGAGTAACAGATAGGGAAAATAGCCCCTTGTGTTTTATTATCATTTAGAAAATCTGGTTTGGATCTTCGTTTTAAATAAAAATTACTATCACATCATAGAAAAGCAATGAAAGGAAGATCCATACCCTGAATAAGGAGTTTCGTAATCAGCAGCAGGGCTAGAAATAAACTAGTATGTTAAAAATATTGGTGAATTGCCATGTGGAAAGTGTTTTTCCAGTTCCATGGAAACAAGTGAGAAGCAAATTCACCAGTCTTTTCATGAAAGAAATTAGCATTAATAAGATAAAAAAACTACTGGGGACTTGCAAGAATTATAGGAGATGTCTCTGATGGATAATGTTTTAATTTGCTTCTGGGCAAATTCAATAGTGTCATTTTACTTTTAAACATGGCGTACAATAGAAAAGAAAACATTTCATAACTTGACAGATAATCTTGCCTAGGTAGATATTCATGATACATTGGCTTTGTAACCATTTGGAAGCACAAAAATATTTATTGAAAATCTTTTATGACAGCATTTAATGTAACTGGAATGAAAAATGGCATTGCAATAGCACGCAATGGTATTAGATCACATCTAGACTATAGAAGAAGCCTGACTTATTTACAACATAGTCGTAGCCCAAGAGCAATGTAGTCTTATTAAGAAATTCCGTGATTTTTGTAAAGGTATTACTAAACAGTGTTTGTTTTATAATATACTACTCTCTTTCAAATATAAAACTTTTTGAACAAAAAATTATTACTCCATATGTGAATATTCTCAATAAGTTAATTTCACAGATTTGCTGATACTTCACTGACTTAGAGTTCTCAATTAAATATTTTTGTTAGTGTGACAGTATGATGACTAATGTCTATTCATGGTAAAGTAAAATCAATATGCACACATATACAGCTTTATTCACATTTAAAATCTCTTGTCTTCTGTTCAGAATGTTGCCAGATCTCTCCACATCTTACTCTTATTGTATTAAGAACCACATTTGGAATAATCCTGCCTTTTTTGTGAAAAACAAAGGGAGGAAAAATTAAACCAGCATAGCTCAGATATTAAAAATTAGTGGATTGCATATTAATTTGAACATTCATATATATACATTTTTCCTTTATTTACATGGAGATTTTATCAAAAAACTCTGCATCAGATTCTTTTGGATATTAAAGATGATGTCACCACCCTTGTATGGGTAATTAGAGAATTTGCCCTTTGAATTACCTATTTCTTCTACAATCAACTGATAGAGCTTTAATTTAGAAGACAAAACACTAAGTTAGGGCAGATTAATCCTGTCGTCAGATACCTAAATTTCATTATAGGCACCTAAATCTACTTCTGGATAAAACTTTATGCTTAACATCTCCTGCATATTAAATGTTTCTCACACATTGCTTGATCTTTTCTTTCCTTAAAGCACGTAATCCAAACAACCCTTGTCATCAGACTTACTGTTAATCTTCAGAATTCTGATATGCTACCTATTGCCTTCCACTTACTTGACCTGATCATTGCTACTGCCTGAAAAACATTTCTTCCTCACAATATTACTCTTTGATTGTCTGGAGAATGCACTTGGGCCTAAAAAGGTTTTGCTGCTACCCAGATCTAGAGATAAACAAATTTAGTAAGGTATCTCTCATCATTATAATGTCAACATAGTAAACTTTTTAAATACTAATTTATTGGACTCGTTGTCTTTTCAGTCTTCTAACTAAGCACTATCATGATTCTTCATTTATGGAAAGTCTTCTAACTAAGCACTATCATGATTCTTCATTTATGGAAACGTTACATTTTTTGAGAGCGTCGCATAGTGACATCATACTATATGCAAAGAAACAACTAGTGCTCCAGTGTTCTTATAAATGTGTGATTGGGACTAGCCGTAAGAGTTATTAACAACTTTAGGGTGACAACAGCTTTAAATTTAAAATGTTCGGAAACTAGAATTCCACGCACAGATAATGTTCTAAGATCACAATTATTTTCCATCTTCACCTTGCTGTGATCCATCACTAGGGGATGTGATGTTCACTGTGAATTCTCATGAGGCTGAACAGACAGTGCACCATGTGTCAGGGATCTCTTATGCCATTTGTGCCAAGAGAAAGCAAGAGAAGAAAACAAAGAGTATCACCAGTCCTTAGATCTCATTTTGGTGCTGCTGCATGGATAGTTTGAAGCTGTGCTGGGAGACAACAAAAGAGAAAGACAGGAGAAAGCAGGAGAAAAAGAGACAGAGAGACAGAGAAAAGAGAGGAAAAAGGGGTAGAAGGAGAGTCAAATAAAAAGAGATGAGAGTAAGGTTGGCCAATCACTCCCTTTTTAGTTTACCTGGTACACACCCCTGATGTAAATTAGACTTTTCAGAGATTTGTTCACACAAGCACAGATATCCCTTCTTCAGGAAATGAATTGGCAGGGAGGGGAAGACAATACTGGGCATGATTCTCCAGGTGGAGCAGGATGTTGGATCAGAACACCTCTGCCCCACCTCTCAGGACCCTCTCCTCTGGCCACTTTTCCTGCATCAATACTCAGAATTTTTGAGACAAAACATGCATATGTCTGGTCTGCTACACAACCGCACAAGCTCAGTTTCTTTGTCACTTATCCTACACATCTTGTACACCATCTTGCCTGGCTGCATAGTAATGCCTGCTTTTAACCTTTCTCCTGTGGGTTCTGAAAAATCTCTCTTTAGAATCTGGCCCCACTCTGCTTAATAACTTCGCTTTTGGATCTCTAAGGTAATCTAGAGTTTTGACTAACATTAGTGCTTTTCCTGCTTGAAAAATCTCAATAGAGAGAATTCTGATAATTTTAGAAGCCAAATGATATGTATGTTACATTAGCTGCAATTTTTGAGATATTCACAGAGGGGCTGCCTGTTTAATATTTTATCTGCCTGTTTATATTCTTGAAACCATGCAAAATTCTTAACCTTAGTACAGAGCTTCTCTGTTTAAGCACATTACACCTGATGTAGCATTTTTTATTCCTTGCTAGTTGGTAGACTATCATCCTTCACTGTCAGGATAAAACAGTTGGAATAAAGAAATGGGATAGAGTTTTCAAACACAAATTGGGATATGGATATTAGGACCTAATTTGTTATATTTGAGAGCCCTAAGTGCACTCTTCTATTTACTCAGGCTATAAATATGAAACTGCTGTCTTTCTTGACACAACACAATAGCTGCTTTAGTTAACTTATAGTCTCCAGAAGAAAACACAGTCTATATTTGGTTGCATTACTTGACTTTCACGGAAAACTTTTCTTCATTTCCACTGACTCTGACAATAACAAAGCACCGACACCCAGTGGTATGAACTATGATGATTTAATAGACTTGAAAGTTTTAACAGACTATTGCTTTTTTTACTATTCTGTTTTATTAGGGGAAGACTCATGATCACTCCACTTTTCACCCTACAGAAAAGTAAAAATGCTGAATGAAAAATATATAGGTGAGATAAATGGAGAAGAAACAAACTACATGAAACAAATCAGAATTCTGAAGCTCTAACTTATACTTTTCAATTAATTTAGAAGACTAGACTTTTTTTATCTTCCATTTTGACTAGGCTCCATGACCTGAAACAACTTCTATCAGTAGATTTCAGTTTCTAACATGATACAAGAAAAATTCAGAATAATTTTCCATAGTTTTCATCCTCTTACAGAAGAACAGAATTTTTTCCTCCTCTTTAGCATGAAATTTTCTATTTCTAGAGGAATATTTTTCTTGCTTCCATTCCCAGAGGACTACGCAAGTATTTAAAGAAAGCAAAATTTCCACCGTCTCTATGGTGTCACACCTTGGAAATATTTTCTAGAGAGGACTCTGGCTGTGATTGGAGGAGGAGTGATATTTCTTTCAAAATGTGGGCTTACTGCCGATGGAAAGATGAATATTAATTTAGAAATGGGGTACTTAGGCTCTTTCACCCTATGTCATGACACACCTTTGACAGGTTTATTGCACTGATTTCCTTTACTGAATAGGGTGTGATCAGTAGGTGGTTCTCTTTTCTGGTCTAGACGTAATTGCTTTAACTGAATTCCTCACAGACTAAGGATGATCTGCCACTGCTTTATACTTCAAATATCTTGGCAAATAAAATTAATGTAAAGCACACCTAACAAATTGCCTGTTCCAGGCTCTCTAAAGAATTTAACAATATTTGTTTGCTATAGCTTGAAAAAAGCTCACAGCACCTAAGAATAATTATCTAAATTTCTACATCAACATTTAATTTATTCTGAAGAAAGTAGTCAGTCTAATTCTGCAGAGCTTTTCCAAAATGCTGTTCTAGTGTTAGCCTTGCATTACATAAAATTAAGGTGTTCAGTAAGTATATACTGTAATGGCACAACTCCACAGGTAGATAATAGTCAATCCGTCCTATTTGAAACATTCTGTCCAGCAAAAATCTCTTGTATGCCAGATAATCTAAGTTTTAGATACCTTACAGCATTATCATTAATTGTAAAACTGTTTCTTTCTGTATAGATCACATTTGGTTTAGGAGCCTGAGATGGGAAAGTTGGAGTGTGCATATTTCTTATGGAGTTAAATGATACAGATACGGTATCACTTGAAGATAGTTCAGATTTTGGGTGTTAAAGGAAGCTGGAAGCATTTCTTAATCCCTGTTGATTAGAGCAAAATAAGGGTGAGCATACTGGTTTTGGTAACACGAATTCAAGTCTGTAGTTCCCTTATTAAATACTAGTGACAGAGGTTCTGCAGCTGATTTACTGAGAAGCTGTCATTCTGTCCCAGTTTTTCTGCCTTCTGGGTCTTCATGAAAGGTCATCCTATAACGTTGTGAATTATACAGAATGGGTAGAAGAATCCAACTGAATTGTGCTCCAATTTCCACACAAGAGGTGATTTGGGATTAATCCCAAAAAAATCTGCCACTGACTACTGCTGGGAGAACAATGGGTTTAATTGTTCTAACACTCAGTCAAAACTCAGATCCATCTGCATCACTAACAGTCCCAGGCAAGACTGGATATATTAGTAATAATTTACTAATCAAAGTAATTTGCTTACTCATTAACTGCCATTTGCAATACTTAGACTATTTGTTCAAATATATATTTTTAACAGTTTCTGGTTGGGAGATTATTTTCATGATCATTAAACACATAGACATCTTAAAATATTAATCATAGATTCATCATGGAAAAAAATGGATAATTCACAAGCCCCGTGTTTTTACTTCATTAAGTTAACTTTTGAAGCATTCATTCAGAAGAGAAGGGCATTATCTGTCAAGATAACCTCAGAAATTCTTTCAGAAAACAGCATTGTCTTTGGGCCTGAAAACAGCACAAGTAATGTTTCATTTAATTAAACTTCACTTTCTTTAAATAATGAAATCATGAGTTATATCTTAATTGTCTTTTTTTAACCCTTAAAACCATACATTGCAAATTTGATTACATCTTTGTTATAGCAAGTCTGACACACAGAATGAGTTTATGTGAAGTAATGTGAAATATATTGAAGTGATTCTGTGGTGAAAATGGGATAATGCATCACAAATGCAGAATTTCTCCAGAGAGGGAAGGAAGATAAGAAAGAGAATCTACACTGATTCCCTCCCAGGGAAAGACTGGAGCATGAGTTCCTCCCATTGCTATCCCAAGAATGCACAAAGGTAAGGACTGTTACCAGAGATCTGGCAATAAGATTGAGCTGGAGTTTGTGTTTATGAGACAGTCACCAGAGGCAGTTTCTCTCACTCCTTCTCCTTCTATTCCCCTCCTGGATTCTCTGATGTCCAGACAGAGTAATTTGTGATGCAGTCTTAACTGTTAACAAGCAAAAATTCGTTTGATTCATCATTTTTGTTCACAAAATGTCTTATTATTCCTCTATATATTTTTAATTTTTTTTGTAAAGGACAAATTTTTGGAGTCTGTGCACTTTAAAATTTAAATTGGTACTAATGTTTTAGCCCATGTAATTACCATATTTATTCAGAAGCAGAAAACCATCTACTAAAACATCTACTAACCCTTCCTGGAACGAGGAATTATCTGATCAGTCCTGGTGTAATGTGCTTGCTAATTAAAGGTTTTGATGAATAGAGGAAGAACAAAGTACTTTCCTCTCACAATTAAACCAAGAACAAGTAGCTAACCTCTGGCTTAGACTCACCAGCCCCACAACCCAAACATGAACCCCAAGTTTGCTCAAGCAGCTAGAAGTGTAGTAGTTGAGAAAGATGGAAATTCAAATTTAATAACAGCTTTTTTGTGTGTGTGTAGCATATGAATATGAAAAGAAAACCTATATTTATTATGGAAGTTCAGAGGAAAGAGATCAGGCTTATGATTCTCTTTTCTTGATTTCTAAGCATTCAGCTGTTTGACCTCATATATGAGTCTACTAATCATTAATTAATCAAGAAATCCAAGAGGGAAAATTTATTCCTGTGCTAAGATTTATTCAGTTTTTTTTCTCTTGTATTTCAGAGGATGTCAAAATAAATAGCTGCTCTTCAAAGACTGTACCCAAGTAATTATTTTCTTTTAACAAGCTTATTAGTTTATTGACTAATGTTGAAGTGGGCTTCCAAGTTATTATATTTCATTTTGGGAACATTATTTTTGAAGAATGATAGGAAGATTAGTGTTATATTAGAGTTTCATAATTTGCAATGCTATAGTCAAGGGTTTGCCAGCATTTACATTTCATATCCCTTTGGTTCAATGGCTTCTTCCAACTTAGCTATTAAAAGAACTTTTCACTGCTGGCCCATGAGTCTGTCTTTCAACAAATTAGTATAAAATTATTTCTTTAAGTTTCATTAAGGTTGAAAGAACTTGTATAATTTTTGCAATTTTTAAAATATAAACAAATTTTACAGTTTTGTTTGAAGCCACACTTCAAACAGCATTTTATAGGAATAAACAATATTTTAAAGGCAAATATCTAATATGCATAAATATTTGGATACTTCATATAATAAGGGGTATAACTTATATTTTCCTTTCTATGTATCACAGAAAACACTTAGCTTGAAGTAACTTAAAACTTGTCAACATCATTGTGGTAAGAACTAATATATAGTAAATGAGAATTCAGAAAAGTTGAAAGCCCTCAAAACATCCACAGGAGTAATCTACCTTACATCTTACCTAAAATGATACAGTCTTGATTCTTGACTAGCATATTTATGGTTTCTTGACAATCTGCAGGCAAGAAGAACATTTTCTGTCTCCTATAGCTGACTCACATTCTCATCAAAAGCAAAGACACTGATTTTTCAATGCAGCTCTTCAGCCCCTTACATTCATACATTCATACATACGTTCACTGGTATTACCATCAAAGGGATAAGTGCCCACTCTCCTGGGTTGGCCTGCAATACTAAAGCAGGAGTTCCCACGCAGCTGAGCCAACTATGACATTCAGCACAACTGAGCAACCATCTGCCTGCATATAAAACAGGTTTTTTACTGTAGACTAAGTGCTGTACAGGAAATTTGTTAGTTCTCAAAACACAGTCTGAATGTATTTAACTTAGCCATATTTAATGTTGTGCTGTGGAATTGAGCAAGTGTAGCCGTAGCCTACTACCCAGTTGGTTTGAGGATTTTCTGACGAGAACAAATGTTAGGAGGAAGATTCATCCAGAGATTTAAGAAATGTGCATTATTTAAATGCACAGGCACTGGCTATATGGTATGGAGGAAGGAGAGGCACAAACAAGGCCAGCAGGTTTATTAGCTGCTTTTTTCAAAGACTGTTATTTGCGTTTCTTTTCTCGGAATGGAGGAAAAGAATTCTTGGAATGAACAGCTTCTTTATCTATAAGATGGAGTACCTGTTACAAATCTTCTTGCCTCTTTGTGAACAGTTATGTTTTCATCATGTCATCCTCTTATAGATGAATCAAGGTCAATCAATGGTAGAGGACACAAAAAAGAGGTATTGACAAGGGTTAGCAGGCAAGAGTATTAAACAAGACAGAGAAATGATGAATAGAGAGAGAACAGCAAAAGCTAACAAAAGAGCCTTGGAAGCACAACCCCTACTGTGCCCTTTGGACACTGAGCTAAGACCACTGTAGTTTTGAGGTCATCTCTACTCTCTGATGCCAAACTTAAGGAAGACATGGAGCAATTTTAGGCCCATTTCTGACTCTGAGACTAATGGCCTAAACAGAAACCAAGGTGGCTTCTTAGAGAAAGTCAATTTCTTTGGGTGTTTTTTCCAAGATGGCATAAGTCTTTTATTTGCGTCCAAAGTACATTTAATGCCTGAGTTACTTGTTTCTCCTTTTTTTTTTTGATTTTCAGCAGCTCAACAATTTAGTGAGTGCAATCAGCAATTTGGGAGATTAATACCACAGAAGGTTTAATTGTGATTTAGAGCAGGATTTAATGAGCTTGCCACTTAACAGAGACCTTACTACAGTCAGTGCCTGCTGACTTTAATGTTGAGTTACAAGAAAATATAACATGGACAACTTTCCAGAGTTTTGATGACCACAATGAATGAATTCATCCAAGTCTCAGAGGTGAAAAATAGCTCCAATCCAGGTTCTGCACTCCAGCTGCAGTGCATTCACCACTAATTTCAGTAGTTTTATATAAAGGCCAATATCTTTGGACCATTCATAAATTAGTATTGTAAATAAATTGCACAGGCATTGTGAAATTTGATTTTAGGTAAGAGAAAATTTGAGCAAATTTATATTACACTGATATTTTTCCTATGTTTTTGTTTGGTTTAAAGACTTAGATGAATTTCCATATAATTTTATGACACCATACACTGTAATAATAATTCAAAATTGAAACACGTCTACATTTAATGACCCATTGAGTTCATAGCTGTTAATTTCTTAAGCCTCAGTCCTTTCTAGAATAAGTGTGCACCAACTACTCTCTGTCTGCTTGGGAATCCAGTGATACAATGCATAGCCAAAGGGTTCTGCCCCACAAAATTGTGTAAATTGACCTAATTGTTGCATCTATTATTCAGGAAGTAAGATCCAAATGACAATAAAATTGGCATGTCTCCATTTTCTGCATCAGAAAGCTATCATGCCCTAAAGAGCTCAAGTTTGAAACCTGCTGGTCTTTGCCATATTTGTTATGATTCTTTTGAGGGCAGCATGATGATGTAGTTGGAGGATAGCTCTGCCTCCAGTATAAGAGACACCTGTTACAGAAAATGTCACTGAAACTGCTGAGCTATGGTATAGGTGTGCCTAGAAACAAGCTGGTTTTCAACTTTTCTTCAGCCTCCCCAGACAACCTTTGCACTGGGAGAAGCTTCTCTCACTTACAGCCTCTACCCAGGCTGGGTACCAGAATGTTTTATCCACAATTCTGCAGCTTCATCATAAAGCTAACAATAACACCCTCACAAACTGTTTCTGATGATAAAGTAATTTTCCCTGATTAAGTAAAGCTATTAAGCTTTTGGAACCTTTTGCATTTTGTAATTTTTCCTTGCACGTGGACATACTACCTTTTTATCATGTCTGAATTTCATTACCACTGCTCACTGATATATTTTCAAGGTAGAATTAATTTTAGAACCTTAAATTAGGTAGACAAGAACTTCTTCTCTACTACTTCAAAAGTATTTTCTTTTTCACCTTGTCCACAAGCATATATTCAGCAGGAATGCGCCCCTAGAATCCTAAAATTTTGACACAATTTAGTTGCCTAGCTTAGATTTGAATCTGTTCTTCCAATTACTTTCTCTTCTTTTTTGCTTTCTTTAACACTTGCCTCTATAGACAGGCTTAACTAGCTGAGAAATGTAATAGAAGTATCCATGACTTTGATAAATGTATATAATACAATAATTCTCCCATTCTCACAGAAGCCAGTGATATGTTTTGTTTTCTGGGAGACTGATATTTTCTATGTGCCCAACTAATAATTAGATAAGCAAAAAAAGTACATTAAAAAAATGCAAACATTGCAAAATACACCTCTCTTTAAAATGTGCGCTTTGATTACTCAGTGTAATAAATACCAAGTTTTTTGGTGAAAAACATGCCTTTCAGTCTCTACTGAAGTAGCATTCAAATGCTATGCATGACTGAATTTTGCCAAACAGATCCTGTGAAGCTATTTACCACAAAGCTTCTGTTTGTCAGGGTTTTATGTGCCAGTCAGACTCATTCAATCACTAGCTGTAAAGATTAATTAATATTTGCAGACTTGGTCATGCTACACGTGTAAATTTAACATGTGCTTTGAGGAAGAGAAGAAACATCTAACAGGTGCAGCTGTAGATATTGTGCTGGCACTAGACAATATGATTATTTGGAGAAGAAATATTCTTTAGAAACAGTTGTGGTAAGTATACTATGGCACTAATTCAGTTTTTTAAGATTCTGTTTCTATGCTATGCCTTATGAATGAGAAGTAGTGCTGGAGAGTTGTAAAATGTTTCATATTTACATGCTGTTTGATTATTTTGGCTTTGCATTTTAAGAAGATTAATCTCCAAGAAATGTACCTTAGCAGAAATTTTTTCAGCATTCTTATTGTATACATGAAAACTAACTTTTAAATTTATTTATCAACAATCTTATTTTAAATGGAAATAAATAACAATGATAATCTCAACTGCTTATATCCCTGGAGAATTTGGACACCATACAATAAGAGATTAATTTTTAAATGTTATAATGATCTTGGAACATAATGCAGTCCTACAGAATTTTAACTCTAAGGTCCCTTATTTTCCAGATATGGAATGGGAACAATAAAACCAAAAAAATTCTAGTAGGTAAGATACTCATTTAGAATCAGGGAGATCAAAGTTCAAGTCTCAGTTCCACTGGCTACTTAGGCACTTAAATTAAATGGAAAGAATCCAAAAGAAATGTTAGTTCTGGTAACAAATTTTTGCTGGGAGTTTTGTATAAGTGTCTGTACATCAAATAACTTATCCAGCCTTGGGTCATTCCAGTGGATGAGGGGCTGTCTTTGTTTTATATTGAAATTTGGTTCATGGAGAAGCTGGATGGGAAGCCTTTCAGATTTATCAGAAAGTTTCACTTCATTAAAAGTGGTTTCTTTCACAGATTTACATTTTAAATGCCTTATTAGCCAATTAAGGGTTTGAGTTTTACATATCAATACTCTCTTGTCCTTCATGACTGAAAGGTCCACTACAGGTGCTATGAAATCATAATTTCTTTAAAGAAAGAAAGAAAGAAAGATATTTCTCTATTTTGGTTGAGGAAAGGATAAGTGTGAAATGAGATATGCTAATTGTCATGAAAACTTCCATAGATCATCACAGCTAGGATATTAAAGACTTTTTCTTCAATCACTTAAACCAATTATGTAGATATAACATTTCAAAAGCCTTTAAAATTTCTTTTCTGACTTGCCATTGTTTTCTACTTAAACTTCCTTGATTTGCATTTGATGAGAAATCTGTTCCCTCCAACAAGAAATAATTACCTTTCCTCATAAGGAAGGTGCTGTTGCTTATAAACATGGATTTTGTTGAGAATAGTTGCAGGGATTATAAATTATCTGATGTTCATGAAAGCAATGATCTCTCTCGTAAATTGCCATCAAAGTGGGGATTTGATTCCTGCTTTGTTGAAGCTGCTTAATGTCCATGTAAAACTCTGTAAGTATTAAATGCAAATTCTCTATATTTCAAGGAAACCAACAAAGCTGCATACTAAATTTGACCAATGGTCTAGTCCATCAAGTTACTACTTTCTCCTTGACAATTAACTGGTGTCAGATGCCATAATTACATTATAATCTGGTTATAAAACAGTTTTTCAATTTTGAATGTTCAACACTGGATTCTAAAGTTGAAAGATTTATATACATAATAACATATACTCCTAATTATATTATAGAAGTTTGTGTGTTCACATTCAATCAATCCATTTTTTAATCTTGTTAAACACTTAGCATTGCAGCATTGATTTCAACAGGTTTTACTCAAGGGAAAAAATATTAACTACATTTTAAATGATCCAACTTTCAGTTTTGTTGAAAATCAGCTTCTTGTCATTGTAGGAGATGTGATGGATCTGACTGAGATTTCTTTATGTGGAAATGACAAAATATATTTTTAAGAGAAAAAGTGGAGAGATATTTTTACTAGTAAAGGTAAGATATTCATGTATGAAAATGGGAAGCACTACAGATTGTATAGCTTGTTCATGGTATCCAATTTATTAACTAAAGAATGTGCAACATTGTATAAATGCAGTTAGTTCAACAATGTCTAGAGATGAAACACAATGAAACCACTGCTCTTTTTTTTTCATATAAAATTCCATAGAACTGTAGAGAGACAACATGGCTCTCTTGACATTTAAATCAAGCAAATTATGCACTTTTCATTTTTCGTTATAATTTAATACAGGAGGTAGGAGCAGTGACACACTACAAAGGAGAACTTAGAAACATTGCCATATCATGTAAGGATGGTATCAGGAAAGACCAGGCTTAGTGACAGACTAAGCTCAGAAGGTACATGAAGGTTCCTAAGGAGCTTCAACTGGTACATGAGTAGTGAAAAACTGAACAAGGAAAATGTGGACACTGCCGAATGAAGTAGGGGATTCTGTGGCTGTGAATGCAGACTGGTCTGAAGCATTCAAGGGTTCTTTGCTTTGATCTTTGCCAATAAGGTCTCTGCCCTGGACAAAGAAATGGTTCCAAGAGAAGAACAAGCGGCAGTGAATGAGAGTCAAGTCCAGGATAGCTGGAGATGGCTTGACTCATACAGGTCCATGGGACCTGTTGGTAGCCTGTAGGTATAGGCATGTCCTCACGAGGCTNGTCCTCACAAGGCTACTCTCCATCTTATCTGAAAAGTCATGGAGGCTGGGGAAAGGCTCCAACAACTGGAGAAAGGGGCAAGTTCAAAAATTCTTCTTTAAAAAGGTCAGAAGTAAAACAGTCTAAGGTTCAGCCAAACTCACCTTGTTACCTAGGAAAATTATGGAGCAAGTCCTCTTGGAGCACATTTCTGGCAACATAAAGGAGAAGACAGTGTTTGGGAACAGTCAGCATTACCAAAAGGTAAATCATGTCTAACCAGTGTCGTTAGACCTGAGGGTCAGAAGCCTGGATTTGTGCATGAGGAGAGAACCATAGATACAGTGTTTAGGGACAATTTTTTTGCAAGTCTGTCACAAAATTCTTGTATCCAAATTGAGATATCACAATCTGTATGGATAAATAATAGATGGATAAAAACAGATGTAATGATGAAGCTCCATGCTTAATGGGGCTCACTCAGCCTTCAGGCTGTTAAGGGGAATACCACAGGGGTCTTATTTTTGGATATGACTTGGTTAATCTCTTTATTAATGATTTGGAAGGAGTGACTTCAGAATCCATTGTACACTCTCAGTTTGCAGCTGACATCAGACAGATGAACTGGTTTACCAGAGGCAGAGGGACCTAGACAAATGGATGAATGAGGAACAGGAACCTTATGAAATTCAGTAGAGTGAAATATAAATTCCTTCATACATGGAGGAACAACTCTTTACCAAGATACGGGCTGGGTACGGAATGTGGGGAGAAGGCTCTGGAGGTCTTGGCAAACAAAACTGAGGATGAGCCTGCAGCACCCTGGTGGCAGAGAAAGATATATAGTCCAGAAAACTGGACTATATGAGGAGGAAACCAAAGAAAGTGTCATAGTCCCACAGGACCTGGATGCTTCTTCAGGGACAGGGCTCCTGCAAAATCGTATCACACACACAACAGATTCAAGTTTGTCACTCTCTTGTGATATACCATATAGAATGATGAATAATTTTAAATGCCTCAGTAAGCAACAATGACAAAACCAGAGTCAGAAGCAACAAAAAAACATCTCAAAGACAGTTTGAAGATTATTTTGAAGCGGATATACAAATTTTATTTGCTCTGGATGTTAGATCCAGAGCTGATGTGACTCAAATTAAGGTTCATTATTTGTCTGCTAAAGATATTTTTTAACAACATCATCATGACAGTTGTATAAGTTCATGTTTTGCCTTGCTCTTGTTATAGTGTGAACTGTTAACTTCAAAGCATTGGACACCTTCTGTGACTCTTTTCTCATATATCTTCTTCAGGCTGAAATACTGTATTACACAACATCTATGACTTAATTTTTTTTTTTTTCATTTAGACAACCAAGACTGTTCATCATTCACCAGATGTTCGAATTATTCATTTAGTTTGGTGCAGATTCTAATTTTGTAATTTGTCTGTGAACTTAAAGCAGCAAAACCTCTGGTAAATTAGTGTTATAAGTCAGACTTCTGTCTTAAAGGACAAATTTTTATTTTCAGATGTACTGATATACATAGCATGAAAAAATATTCATGCACCTTCATTATTTTGCTTGGAAAATCAAGTGAATTTCTAGAGATTGCAGAGGACAAAGGAGTATCTATAATTGGAGCAACTATATTGAGGCAGTATTGATTTTTCCCATTTTGGAGCGAGCAACAGGATTTCCCGCTCTTCTAGAGCTTTCTGAGAGGCAAAATAAATGCATCTGCTGTGATGTTCCCCAAGGAAGAGAAAGTTATCTTTTGTCATGGGGTAGCTAAAGACAACTTTGTGGGTTGGAGTTTGGCATCCTGATTATCTTCCTAAGAGTTCTTTATGTGGCCATTTCAAAGTAACACAGAAATAAAAAACAGATTCTTACATGAATATTAAGAATAATTGTGTGGTCTACATACAAATTTCAATTGTATTCATGATTAAATACTTACTGTTAGAACTTGAAGAAAACTAAAAAAAAGGGGATTAAGATACATCATGAATGTGGTGATTAAGTATATGAAGGTCAGCTAATAAAAATATGGCATGCACAGTTGTTAGACTTACACCTAGATTTCCATTCATACAGACATGCAAGCTGGATATTTTTATTTCTAATAAATACATTACTTGATTATTAAGTGCACTTAGGAGCAATCATAGGAGGAACTTAATACAAATTACAAGGGCAAAATATTTTCATTCTCACTGTGTTACATCTCAAGTAACACATCAGCCACAATTTGTTGTTTACAGAAAAACAAAGTAGATTTTTAAGAATTGTCAGCTGAATCCTTATATTACTGATCTAGTTTTTAGCAGACCATCTTTTAAGAAGAAATTAGTAAAAGTACTACTAACTCCCAAATAATTTTAATTTTGGTGTTTTGATTTCAGAGGTGTTGCAAGGGACACATTTTTTAGAAAAGGTAGATTATTTTTTTTTCCCCTGAAGGTTAGGTTCAGTGTGGTTATATTGAATATTGAAATTGATATCTTTACATGGTAAAATTCTCTGCCCAACTTCTGAGGAACTGTTAAACCTAGATCATGCATATTTATGCATCTGTGTTAAGGCACTGTATCAGGATCAAGTATATATCAGATCTGAGAAATAAAGCTGCTTTCACTTCTAGTCAGTACTACAAAAACAGTAAAAGGGCATTCAATACTTAATACAAGTTCTTAATAGAATCAGTACATGATAGTAAAATCTATGGGTGGAAAGTGCCCCTACATATATGTAGCTTAACTATGGGAATCTTTCCCTACTACACTGGTTTTTGTTGCTGCTGCTTTGAATGGCTTCCTAGATTGCAAGAACATTATTCTGTCTTCCAATTATTCATAAGAAGTAGGTCTCAGTTTCTGTTAACTTTTTGAATGTTATGTTCTTTTTTTCTTACTTAACACAGAAATGCCTCAACCAACATTTTTCTTCACAGGCTACCTCCTTCCTATGAATCTCAGACTACTTTTTCTCAAGATACTTAATTTAATTTAGCTATCAGTTCTCACAAGGGAGGGCTCTTTTCTACTCTCTCCCTATTCTGATACACCATCCTCTTTTCCCCTTTGCATTGACTTTAGTACTTGTCTTTGGTTTTAGCACTTGCTTTGGTTTAGTTCATGACTCCTAGAGCAGATGTAGAAGAGGTGGGACCATGCATCTGGGCACAAAGAGGCTAATCCTTTCAGCAGACACATGAAGCTGGATTTCAAAGTGAAATATCTTTTTTATCATCCTTACATGGCACACCAGATTTTTCTCCCAGTGTGAATTTTTGATTGGTTTAAGGAAAGTATAATCCCCACCTCTGTTCAAGTGATTGCACCTGACCCTGATCACAACAGCCAGGAGAGAAGCAGCAGCCTGTTGTGATTGTCCAGTGTCAATCACAATTATGGGTCCTGTCCATCACCTTACAGCCTCACCCTGACATCTGGAAGATTCTAGTGAAGACGTCGAGTGCTTGGCAGAGTCTCTGGTTCTCCCCCCCGCCCCCTTTAATATATTAACTGGTTCTATTGATTGTCCTTTGTGTTCTGGGTCACTCTCTTCCCTTTCTGGATTGGTCCCAAGCTGTCCCCTTCCCATTTCCCCACCCCCATACTTAAGGTGCTGTACAGGGAGAAGAAGCCGCTTTTGTGGGCTCTCCCTCTCTCTCTCTCTCTGGGTGTGTACAAGTCCTGCAAGGACTTAATAAACCCCAGTTGAATTTCTCACAAGAGTCCTCCCTTCTTCCTCGCCACTGTTCACGCGTCTGCTGAAGGCAAGACCCCGCAGGATCGGGGAAGTATGTCAGCACACCGAACCGGTCCGACACTGCGGCGTTGGTGCTCGAGCTGGCCAGAAACGGGACGGGAGTTCCCTGAGAGCAGCACCGCACCACCGCAGTAGCCAGCACCACCTCTTCGGTTCACCTAGGTCCTTTTGACAAAATACTAGCTCCAAAAGGTTTTTCATATTTTCCTAAATTTGGAGTAAGCAAACAATTGAAATAGATACCAGATTATACCTTGAATCTGAAATTTTAAATTTTGGGATGTGGGTATTTTTCTTTTTGATACACCCTAATAATAGGAAAATAAACACTAATCACAACTATACCAGGATATGAATGGATTTCTTGAACATCTTGCATTTACCTCACCTTTGTAGCTGCAGGAGAGCTGTGTTATGGCTGAGAGAGGCTGTCAGATCCCCATTCTTATGTTTCTTATGTTGTGCAAAGGCAGGTTACATTAATGAATGTCAGACAGCTGCAAAAAATCTCAGCAGCATTTATATGCTCCCAATTAACTCTTTTCTTTCTCCACTTCTGCTCTTTGTCCTCCAGCCAACCCCAAGATCAAGTTTCGTTCAGAAATTGATGGGGCACAGACCGAATGTTCCTTTTATTTCTCAGATGCAGATAATCATTTCCCCTTTGTTTATTTTCTTTCTTGGCTGTGCAATCCTGACTCTTCTTTCCTTCCTTCTGAAAGAAACCAGTTTTCTAAACCATGAAAAACTTCATCTTTCAGCAAGTTTAATCTACACGGGTGGAGATGGGGGAAGCAACAAGAAAATAATTTTACAAAAATATTGTCTATTCCAGAGCTACCAGAGGTATTTGCTTTTACATCATAAATCAATATTCTTGATATTTTTTACCTTTCATTTTGTTGTTATTACCTTTCAGCTTAATATAGAACCAAGTCCAATAGCAAACGAAAGTAACATAGCAGAAGGATGTTCTTTCAAGATGAGGGAAATTTCTGAGAGGAAGAACAAGTACAAACACGTTTGAATTAAGTAGGAAAGTTGCAAAAGGAACAAATAGGAATTTCAGATAGTCTGAGAATCAGCCTGTGTCAAAGACGGATGCTTGGCTTTCCAATTTTAAGAAAGAATGATAGCTGTTATATAGGATTTTTGAATTATTTTATGACAGCTCTATACCAAGAACTTATTTTTCAATTTTATTCTGATATTCTCTGAAGGAAATAACCTGAACCATAGGACACAGTTGGTTTACTTCTTCACTCATCTGTCAGTCAGGAGAAACACCACAACATTCTGTCTTTTCATAGCTGGAATAAAAATGACAGTGATATCCCCTTTCTTGATCCTGTGTCTAGGAAATGAAACATGGTGCTGTTGCTTGCCTGTAGCTAGTCAGATGAGAGAAACCAGTGATAAACAGCTTACATGACATGAACACCTTTCACATATTTAGAGAAAAAGATGTTTACATATGTTATACATATGTTAAACTATGTGTTTAATAGCCATGCTACTGCATTCCTAACTTACTAATTCCTATATTTTGGAAGTGGTTGCTCTCTTAGTAATTTGATTATTGAAACTAACAAAGGTTTTGATCTGTGTAAATTTGGGCAAATCAGTTTTGCTTCTATGCCACAAATCTTGGCAGTCATATAAATACATGTTCTTTTAGCTTTCTATTGATTTCTGGCAGGAAATAATACTCTCCTTTTATGGTTGTCAGTGCAGGGCAAAGCCTTAATATTCACTGTATTGCTGTGTGAACACACAGAGATGTAACACATAATTGGTAGACCCACTAGAATTGTGTTTTTAGGTGACTCTAACTCTATGTTCTTCATTAGCAACATCAACTGAACTTGACTGCTTTAATTGGACTCTTCTTAAATTCCTTAACCTACCTGAAGAAAGAATGATGCATTGTTTAGTTTGCTTGGGAACATATCTTTCTAATGAAAACGTGGGAAGCTTGTGGAAATAGTCAGTGATAGAAACTGCTGAGATTTTAAAAGCACCCACATTTTAAAGAAGAGCTTTTTTTTTTTTTTCCATACAAAATTTGGAGTCCTTTCTCTCCTTCCTTCCCACAGATGTTTTTAACAGGTATTTCAAGAGTTTGTAGTTAATCATTGGAAGAAGGATAATACCTAAATTTATTAATAAACCTTTAGGGAAGAGGTGGATAATTTTTATCTTTGCAGTACTTACGAATTATTCTGTAAATCAAGAGTAATTAAATGAAACAATAGGTTTCATGTGTTTTATTAGTCCAAAGCTATAGATGGAATGAATCCTACTGTTTACAGCCAGTCAGGCAGAATAAATTCTGTGTATCTGTAAGGCTTAGGCTATGAGGCAATTTTGGAGTTTATGTTTTTGCACTTTCTTAAACGGAACTTTTATGTTAGTTGATGACACTGTAACCTTTGTAACCTTGTTTTAAGGTGCATGTCCTACTTGCTTGTTTACTCTGGAATGTGTTCATAGTCAGAACAAGCCTTAACATCTGGAACTATATGCCAAAAATGCTGTGCTGCTCTGCCTGGAGCAAGTTCAGGATGCTAAGGGAGCACGGCTGAATTTCCACAGCTGAGACCATGACACAAGAATGTTGCCAATATAGCTATGTGCATTTTCCAGCTTTTTCCATAGATTTATTTTTGACTCGATGAAGGGGCTTAATAACTATAAATCATAAAAGACCAAGTTCATCCTCTGTCACTACAATAGTAAAATCATCTCAATATCAACATCTGTGGGAAGTATTGCCCTCTAGTTTACAGATTATGTGGACAGGAAGGTCTCTTTTGGATTTTCAATCCATGAAGCTAAAGGCAACAGAAGCTTTCTAATATAGAAACTTAGGAACTTGTAAACTTTGCTGAGGAAGTAGACCAGATAACACAAAATCTTTCTGACAGAGTTCAGCAATACTTGAAGAAAGCTGAATTTTGATTGTGGGGGCAAAATGACAGACTGTCCAACACACGCAAGAAGTTTTTGCTTTAATTTCTGCGTTGTTTTCAATTCCTCCTACTTGGTGTTGACAAGAAACATGGAGGAACCAATTGACTGTATTATGCACAAGCTATTCCCCTGCCTGAAAGGCAGTTGCAGGAATATAAATGCTGCATTTGTTAAGCAGATGGATCTCTAAATTAATTTTAGGTATTAGCAGTTGCTAATTTAATGGAAGAAGGAGAAAATAAAAAAAAAAATACCGTAACATTTAACATGTCTCAGACATTACAGCATGTATTTTCTTCCCATGTTTTGTCTGGAAAAAAAGGTCCTCCCCTTCCCCCCCACCAAAAAAAAAAGTGGGAGTGATGTGGGTGGTGATCCATCTATGAATTGTAAATGGATGCTTCTTATGCACTCTCTGCCAGTCACTCTCTGTAGTACTGAGACTTTGAAAGATACCACAAGTCCTAGTTCCTAGATACCTGGCATCCCAGAGATTATAGATAAAAAATTGTATCAGATCCACGGGTAGGTGAGTTATTTGAACAGGGAAACACACTGCAATTATATCTTTTTTTAGGTATCTGTCTCTGTGTATGCAAATAATCTAAATTAATCTAGCTGCTTCTTCTCTAGGTTTGTCAAGGTTTTAATTAAGGTGTCTTGAACATATATGGTTTTATTCTGCAACGTTTTCATTTTCAAAAATCCAAAAGTTTTTGTGCTATGACCATCTTTGTGTCCATCGAAAGAAAGGAAAGAGTGAGCTTCCCACACCCAACAAAAAAACTCTTTTTCTTTCCCCTAATTCATTATTTCTGAGTTAGTTCAATTTCAAAGTTAGTAGGTGAGATATATCAATATTCCTGAGTTTGGTTGAAAATATAATTAAAATATTGCTACTTTAAGCAGAAGCATATTTGAACTCAAAGTTGCTGGATGAAGAAGCTACCCCATTTCTGAGAATCTGGAACTTAACTTAATCACTGATGCTACATCTGGCTAAACAGAACACAAAACCCAGCTACCTAGGCTGCACTTATCCCGATTAAGGAAATATTTTTAATACATAGCTTTATTTCTGGAAAACAACAAAAAACCCAAACTGGAGAGGTATATAAATCAAAAATCAATCTTGACTTTTGATAAAAATGTGTATTTTTAAGCTATAACAGGAAAAACAAAATTTCTATATTATGGCATTACAGAGAAGGATAGATAAGATAGATGCTTAAAACTCCTGTCACTCTCTGAGTCAACAAATTCCAACATAAGTCAAAAACTATAAAACATTTTTGTTTACTGGAGTTTCTTTCGCTGCTGGTAATTCAATTTATACCTCAAAGCCTACCTCAAATGAAAAAAACCCCAACAATCTACACTTATTATAACTCCAGATAACTGCATGTCTCAATCCTCTCACTAGTAAGGGTTGCTTTTATCTCTCTTGTCATCATGTCTATTTTATTGTGAGAAAAAAAAAAACAAAACAACTCTATCATTAGTAAATGATCTAAGAGTGATGTCTGGTTACAAAGGTAGATTCTCTGTATCTCTTGTGAAGAGGAGGGTGATGCTTTGGTGGCAGCTAAGACCTTTTTGATTTCTGATTAAGTTTTCCATTGACTGTACTAATACTGTGCCTGGGGGAAGTAAATCTTGCTAGTTTCTTATGATTTTCACCCCAACTGTGAATCTTTATAATTTTCACCCCAACACATCAATTCTGTTTATAATTGTGTATTTGAATGCATATATAGTTGAATGTGATAGCCGGCAAAAAATCTAAACATGGCCTGAGCTACAAGAAGAGTTGCATTTCTTGTGTATTAATATTCAAATGTAGTTCCAACCTTAAATTTAGAAAAAAAAATAACCTCTTACCTTATCTCAGTATTTGTTGCTTCTTTCTACTTTACGTGTTATTTCATTACATTGGCCATGTTAATTTGTTAAACTGGGTTATTGTAATGTAAGTATCATCATGCCCCCACTCCTAATTGTCAGAAGTGCTTATGATGATTTAATTTAATATGTGTTACTGCTGTATTATCTCAGGTATGTCAGGATTTGATTCATGTATTGAATTCTTAGCTAGATAACTCACTGAGTCATAGGCCGTAGTTGCCATTTTCCATGGGCACAGGAAATACTGGCTGTCACCCAATATAAAATTCCCATAGCCTTCCACAGTTCTTATTTCTTCTTGCTCTGCTCTGCTCTTGCTCACTTGCTGACACAAGTGTTCTCTTCTTCGTCCAGATGTTTTTGTCCGGAGTTTCATTCAGTTATTGAGACAGAAACTTAAAGCAACTTTTACCACTGAATATGCTTTACTTTTCCTCCTCTGACCTGCTTAAAACCCTCTCCTCAACATACCCTATTCATGCAGCTTTTTCCTCCTTTTTTATTCACTTTTAGCTTCTCACATATACATTTATTTTCATAAAAAAACTAAACTTATTAAGTATAATAATGAAAACATAACCTTTCTCACCTTCATTTGTCACTTCTTTACTTAATTGTTCTTCCCCTTTTTTCCTCTGCATATTTATATATCTGCTATTCTTAATTGCTATTTTCATCAAATTTGAAAGTGAAAAATACAGATCTTCAGTATTCTTTTAGCTGTCATTAATCTCCATATTCTTCAGTTTCTAAATTGTGTGTAATTTTCACAGTGTTGAAATTCGTTACCTTCAACTCACTTCTCACTTCTGTCTGGAGTGTCAGGATATATTACAGTCATAAGAAAAAGTTTTGACTGCTGAGACCTGCCATTTGTCTTTCACAACCCCACTCACAAACCTCTAAAATGTTTCCCCACGCTTCTCAATTTGTTTTCATGCAAAATATCTTCACACCTATAGATCCTAGTGCTTGTCTCTCTACTTTTGGGTTATGTTCTCTACTTTCCTCCCCCAGATTCTTTTTGCTGGGGGTACTTTTTTCTGAGTTCTTTCAACCTTGTTTTACTTAAATTTAGTTTTGGAGTTTTGGTTCAACTTAAGCTGTCTATTTACACTTGAGCAGTTTATAGCTATAGTGTATTTCTGTTTTTAGTAACTGTTTGCCTACAATCTGAAACAATCTTCAGACACATCCCATCCTACAGCTGACCACCAAATTAAACAACAAATCATGACTGGGCATGAAGTGAGCTGAAATATCATCATGTCTGTAATTAGTCATGGTAGAAGTGTGTAAGTTTAAATATCATTATTGCCACCTGAGATATGCTGGTGTTTCAAAATAAAAACCACTTTATTCTGTCTAGACACAGGCAATAAACACGTTTCTATTATCTCTCAATGCATTTTTCTCTAAACTATGCAATTCTCAATTTTTTAGTCCATGTCAATGGTTCTTTCCAGTTATCATCCCACTTTCCATATAGTGAATTTTCTCCATCCTCCCTAACTGACACTAGCTATACAAAATGAATTTTTCGTATTTGCTACCAAAGCATTCCATACAGCAAGGGCAATTTCTGCATCTATAGAGATCTGGGATAGCACAGAATAAAATGGAATGGCTCCAAATTTGCACCATTATATGTTATAGAGGATTTTGTGCCTCAGCAACAGTAGACAATTCTTCACTTAATCTTATGAGCACACATCCAGAGAAATTGTTTTTGTGTGGTGTAGCAAGCTTATTAGCTACATTATAACTGCAAGCTCACAACTCCATGTATGCTAATGTCTTGTTTCACTTTATCTCTGGTAGAGATGTACTTCCTATATTACCAGATTTACACTGAAAGAGTAGAAGGTTACTATGAGAAACTGGTATTTCTGAATTATTTTCTTAGAATCAAATCTGTTTTGTCTGAATTTAAAGATTTTTCCTCAGGTTTAAGATCTAGATTTTTCTTTCATTTTACCATTCAGTTGGATCTTACCATAACCGAACGCTTGGAAACATGACTGAAAGATGTATTTTATGTTGACTTTTTGCAATTTACTGTCACTTTCAAATTTACTTTATTTAATGTCTTGCAAAAGAATAATGCCAAAATGAGCTCAAATTTCAAAACATGCACTTTTCCACCAAGACAATCAAATAACAAAGCATGTCAAAATAGGTTCAGAGAATGAATAATAGCAAAGCTGTTAACAACAGCACACTCCTGACAATATTCAATCTGTTCTTTACAAAAATAAAGTATTCCTAAATCAAAGAAAGCTTTAGCTTCAAGAATAGTGTTTTCTTTTTTCTTCAGAAACTAACATTGCTAAACCCTTCATATAAGGAAAGATCAGAGCAACATTCAAACATTTAAACCATACATGCAACACAGAATTTTAGAAACAATGGTTTAGAGTAGCTGTTATTTTTTTTCTGAACTCACCTTATGTCATATGGTATTTTACTTACTTTTCCATCTGGCACTGAATGGAATGACTGTGTCTGATGTGTGATATGACACTTACCAAACCTGTCATGCAACACCTGATTCAACACCATAATGTCAGCTATTAGTTGTTCTGTCAAAAATATCCTGTAGTTAAATTTCTTAAAGGGTCTGATGAATATTACAGAACCCTATTTGTCCTGAAGTAGAATTGATTCATCCTTTCTATAAAGTGACCAGTTGAAAAACAACCAAAACAAAGTTTTCTCAAAATGCCATGCTTCTGAACAAAAAAGATTCAAATTAAAACTTAAAAGAAGCACAAAATTATCGTATGAAAGGTTGCAATAGAATTTTTTTTAGCAAATCCTGCTCCTTTGTACTATGCCTTTTAAAAATAGATCCCTTCTTATCTTTGCGTTCTCAGTCAAGAAAATTTGATGACATTTTGACTTACAGAAAAACTTCCATCCAGCATAAAATCTTAGTTCTGTTATCCCAAGGTGCATCTGATTTCCCTCCTCTTTTTCTAATTTTTCCTGGTTTCTACACGTGCAGTAATTTTTTAGGGAATCATTTCATGCTTTGCATTTATTAGGCACTGAAAACTGCACTGTCAGTGTTTTTAAAGATATTTCAGAGGTTACATATTCCCATCAAAACCAAGGAGCTAAGTACCAGAATGTCTTTGAAAGCAAGATCATTTAAATAATTTATATGCAGATTATTGGGATCCAAGATAACTCTGAAAAATTAAACATGTATCACATGACATAGTGTTTCTTGGTGCTTGGCACAGCAATGCCTCAAGATAAGAGATCGGTTTAAACAAAAGTTAAGTGGCAATGGATTAAACAAATTATGCATCTAAAGCAGTGTAACATGGGGCTCACAGTTCAGATTTTCCTCAGACTTTACCTGACTTGAAAAAGGGGGAGAGGTCGTATAAATTCCTCATAATTAATCAGGAAAATTTTCAGGATTGGAATAACTTATTCAACAAGGACTTAGGAAGCGATCTCTAAAACTACAGATTCATAATTGTATTTTATTTTTAAAAAGGGAATTAAAACTATGAGAAGGAAAAAGACAATAGTGGAAAACTGAAAAGTAAAGTGTACTGAGAGAATTCAACATGGCAAAAGGAAGAATATGTCACTCATCCTTTTGTGTTCTTTGATATTATTGTATTTTGCAAGTCCTTTTACAAGGACTTTTAATTTCTAAAAGTACTGAGACTGCCTCTCACTAAAACAAAAATGTAGCAGAGGACTATAAAGTCACAAATTGTTTGCGAAATGTGAAGTCATAATGATAATTTTCTATTTCTCACAGATTGAAAATGAGGAACTTTTCCATGAAATTATCAGACAGCTGGTGCATTAAGGAGAAATACAGATTTATTTATTTATTTATTTACTTACTTACTTACTCACTTATATATTTCTTTTTCTTAGTACACAGCTTAACTGTGGTACTTGTTGATTAGGTCACAGCTCATAAGAGCTAAGCAATGGAAATAAACATCACTAACCCAAGGATGTGGAGATCCCTAGAACTCATACATACAGCACTTGAGAGTATATATAATTGGAAATACTACTAAAGATTCCAGCATACCTCAATATTTCTTCCTCAGCAACAATTTGTGGGTAATATCAGAATATAAACCAAAACTGGATTCCTAGTTTGGCACTGTCTGCCTGATTTATGTTCTTATCTTACTATCCTAACACTGAAAGACAGATATTTCTGAAATATTTATATATATATTACAGAGTAAATACTAAGCTGCAAATAAAATACTACAGAAGATTTTTTAACTGTGTATAGAATAATCTATCTCTGCTGTTTTGTCTGCTTTTTAAGAATTGAGTTGCTTAAACCAGGCTTTTAGGAAATGCATATTAGCTTTCTGAAATCAGTTTAATTTAGATATAATCTAAGAATAAAACATCTCAATTCAAGGTGGTTTAATCTGATCTAGAAACCCATCCTGTATGATTAGTGTTTGATATCTTCCTGCTGAGAGTTCAGAAATTATTTGATAGAATTTCATTGTTGCTTTTATCTGTTTTCATTCCTGTTCTCTTTCCTGCTTTGCAGCAAATAAGATCTGTGTAAGAGAAATAGAACAAGGGTTAGCTTTACTTGTTGCCTGTGCCTGTGGATGTGAATAAATGGGTATATCTAGTCTCAGGGAACAGGTAATACTTGCAGGAAACAACTTGATTACCTGTGGCTCAGTGGTGAAGGTTTCATTTTGATCCAGTGAAGCTAAAACTGATTTTAAGCCTCTAAGTAGTCCAGTAAAATTTATCAGGAACATTTCAGACTACAGGATTCATTTTTAGAGGAGTCCTGGTTTTCCAGTGTTTTAGGTGCCTTTCTCTTCTATCTTCTCTACTTTCAAAGATTTCACTTGTCTTTCTCTTACTATTTCCTTTAGTCTTACCCAACATACTATCTCATGCAAAATAAGCAATGCTTTGTAAAACTGTCTTGAAAAATATACATCTGAACCAAAACCTAAGCAATTTCACCAGTATATGTTGTCAGCCCCCAAGACTGCACAAATCTTCTATAACACATACTAATATTTTTATTTAGAAAGCAATGATCTTGAAGCTTTCTTTTGTGACATCTTATAGAGAATGGGTGGCATTATATGAAGCAAATTCTTACGGCAATTTCTGTAATTTTTTTTTCGTTTTAATACACCTAACTCAAATTTCATGTTTTGAACTACTGTCTCTTGTGCATTTACATGAAATGAAAATGCTTAAAAATAGATCAGCCTATACTATCAGGAATGCAAATAATTAAGCATTGGAGCCCCCTTGAAATGCTCACATTTTTATACATTCTTCCTTTTATTGCTATAAAATATATTTTTAATGCATAAAGTACCAAATTAAATCAGAACATCATTAATTATTAGAGTAAGTTGTTTGCCTGTTGTTTAATTTCTTGATTTCGTTTGATTTTCTTTTCACAAAATATTTAGCCTACTAATCATGTAGTTACTGTCAAGGTGCGCATTGTACAGATCTTCACCATTATGTAAACACTGTGTTAGTGAACACCATAATATTTAACAATGTTTGAAATCTGATCTACTGAAAGAAAAATTTTCTTGATATTTGTAGCTTCCTTTAAAAATCTCTGCTCAATTTACCTGGCTCCATAAGATTTCTAGAAAAAATTTGTTGGAGCATAATACTCAGTGAAACTAAAATTTTCTACTAAATGGAAACACAGAATTTTATGAACAGACTTTTGCAGCCCAAGATCTGGGAAGACTTTCAACACAATATTTTTGTATAGCAAAATCAGTGTATTTCCCTTCAATTTTCTTAAGTTGGGATCAATATATAAGAAAAAATATCTTATAATTAAGTATAATAACTAGAATTCAAGCTCTTTTTTTTTTTTTCGGCTGAAAGGCTCATTTATTTATATATTTGTCAGAGAAGTAATTAATTGGTACACTAATTTTTTGTCTCTGTAATTCTTTATTAGTGTACTCTTTGCTTTCTGAAATATTTCTGGGGCTATATTTTCAATATTTCTTATTCTAGAGGATTTATTTGCAAACATTTTTTTTCTTCCCTTTATTTTCTTCTAAATATTAGGGAAAAACATTCTTGCAAATTCATGGTAGATATAACCCACATTTAAGAATGGCTGAGAATATGCAGTATATGGTAAATCCTACCAAACCCAGTTTGAGAAGATTTCTAGATGTCTCTGACTCTTATTTTTGGGGAAAAACAAAATAAAACAAAGAAATTCCAAACCTCAAAAAGAAAGCCTATTAAAAACTCCCTAAATCTCAAATGAAAAAGTGCAATTCAATGCTCTGTTCACACCAGGCCAAGTGGGAAGAGGACTGGTGAATGCAAAAAGAACGCCTCGCCCTAAAGAGATAATGTGAGTTCTTCAATTAATTTGTGCTCTCTTGACAGATGAAAGGGTGTAATCGAAGGTGCCCCAGAGAACTTCAACCATTCCTCCCCAGTTGGATCAAATGGGGAAGGAGAAAGTGCAAATGTAAGAGAAAGTGATCAATAGAAAGTCCTGGAAGTAAACAAACCCATCCATCAAATTATATTATATAAAAAGATGCATACACATAAAGTACTTGGAATATATGGTATTTCTGGACTTCCAAATGATTTCTGCCTCCTCTTCTGTTACTTTTTTTAAGTCAGAAAATCGACTTCTTTACTGCTCAATGTTCTATCTAAATTTGATTTATTATTTCATATTAATTGATTCATTATATAATTCTGAAAATAAATATTGGACTTGTTGAGAAAAATATCTTTTACAAATGTAATTGCACTTATTGTGCAGCCCTAAAAAAATCACAGTATTGTAGTCAATCAGTTTTATGTTTATTATTTCTTTCTGTTAGCATGATATTTCTTTCCATGATGAACTTCTCTCTACTACAAAGAGAAGAAAAAATCAACATCAAAATTGCTGTATAATGAAACATTCAAAAGTTTTTATAAAAATTATGAAGTATCATAATGAAGGTTGTATTTTGCCCAGCACAAAATGAAATACAATAATCTCTGAAGAAAACCCAATATAATTTTCTAACTGGACATCTTTGACATGATGTCAGCATCCAAAATGGACATGCTATAATCTGCACAGTTCTAATTACCTTTTAGATGTCTTTGCCTGGTATTGATTGCTGTGCATATTTCTCAACAGATAATAGTGATTTAAAAGGATAATTCCTGATTAGGCCTGTGAAATATTTGTCTTCACACTTATTACCCTAGTTCTTATAATTAAATGACATGATGTTGAATTTGCATGCAAACTTACATCAATAGAAAGCATAAAATAGGTATTTACAGAAAGCAACTCTATATTCACGGCTGTGATATGAAGATAACAAAGGACAAAGGATCCTGATGAATCCTCTTTGGTGAAGTCAATGCAGATTTGGGGTCTGGGCAGGTAAAATTGTGTACCTTTGGAGATTTTTTAAATTTTTTTTAGTTATTATTTCATGCTTATATTATGGAATGCTGAATGGAGGGAGCTCTTTTGTCCATCTAGATTGATGACTTAAAGAGAACACAATTAGAGGCTTAGCTTTACTAAAGGGCATAGGATAGCAGCATAGTTCAAGGGTCTCTGTCGTGTTTTTTCCAGATCCCAAATATAAGATAGGTATGGAAGATTTATTACAGTGACTAAGTAACTAATTATAATCCTGTCTAAATAGCATTTCTCAAGAGATTAATAAAATTTTGAGCAGAACTATTCAATTCTCTTATGCTACTATTGTAGTCTAAACAATTTCGCCCTTTCGTTCCTTTCTGCCTATCTCGGGTTCAGTAAGGATTCTTGTCACCATGGTACCCTTATTCTTTCCCCAAAAATTAAACAAAAGCATTTATGAATTATCAAAAAAGCAAGTAGAAAAACAAACAAATATAAATTCTGGCATATAAAAGGAAAATCTAGCAGAAGAGACAGAGAGAACATATTTTTCCTCTATTACGTTGTGATAATATAATGTTTTTATGCATTTATGATTTTGTTTCCTAAACTGGATAGATTGATCACAAATCATGCTATAATTGATGCTAATGTAAGCAAATTTCTAATTTTTTGGTTTATCAGGTTGGCCTTGTATGGCCTTTTTTTTAATGTTTTGACTTTAATAGAAACTTTGGTGAAATGAATAAACAAAATCTGAAAAAGAACAACCTGACTTTCTATTGCTTGCCACGAGAATACGGGAATGCTCACTTCAACACCTTGGAATGTTTACTCAGTGAAGACTGAGACTCCACATCATTTAAAGAGAAGTCTAAGAGTCCTATTCACTTTCTGATTCACTCATACACAGGAATAGGGAGGAATATTTCACAGACAAAAAGAAGTACATGTGCACTCTATAGAGCATATACAGGGAATTCAGCATGTTCTGAACATATCACATCTGTTACCTCTTCTATGATCACCTGTACAATGTATGAGCTCAGCTCAGCATCCCTGCACAGACGGCTGATGCTTTGCAGCTCATCTGATGCATTCTAGGATTGTTAATTTCTTGCATAGTCATCATATTACTAATGTAATTAGTACAAGAAATGTAAAAAAACTTACTTGTAAGTCAAATTTCCAGATCCACCCAGTCAAGATTGCTTTGTTTGTGAAAGAAAAACATGCTAATGTTAGAACAGTGTAATCTTATTACTATTATAATTCTAATGTCAGCCACAGCAACACATGATCATGACAACACGTCCTGGTATGCCAAAGCTTCTTAGAGAGTGCAAAATGGACATTATCCCCAGTTTTGGAATTAAAAATATGACTAAGTCAAGTGACTATGGAGCAAGAAAAATTGAGTTTCTCCTTGATGTCTCTATGTGCTTGTTTTTCCAGTGTGTTTGTAAATTTAACCAAATAGGTAAAATCAGAGCCATGACAGAATTATAATTTTGTCATTGTGATGGTCTCTTTAGTGTAAAACCTTCTGTAACTTTTGGAGAAATTGATAAAGAGAACACAAAATTACTATTTCCCTTTCTAATAGCTATTTCAAGTTCTGAAAATTTCAGATAAAAGGTTTCTATTTTATTTCTGTATTTATTTCTGAACTTGGAGAAGGTGCTTGTCATAGCCTTGGACATTGATCAGAGAGAGCTAAGAAAAGTTGACATCATGGTGAAATTAAATTCTTTGCCATTTCTTGACAGAAGGTGACATGCAAGTAAATACTTTTTTTCCAGTTTACCTGATGAAATTTGTCTGGACATTGTAAGGATCCAACTCCAAGGAAAGTCCAAATTCAAGCTGCTTCAGTGAAAAGGAAAAGCTGAAGGTAAGTCATATGAGTGATTGCAAGATGTTCTGTGTTGCCATTTAAGTATTTTCCATCAGCTAATTGTATTTAACTGAGATGTTTTTGTGCTGAATCTTTTGTAACAAAGGACAAAATTCATTCAAATGTTGAGGTTTTTGACACTTGACACAATATTCAGGAGATTTTCTTTACTTTCATTACTGTAATGTTTAGAGATATTATGTCCTCTAACCCTAACCTGATCTATATGACTGAAAAAAAAGGCTTAAAATGAATCTGTTTATTTGGTTTTGTAAATTAGATAGCCATATGACTATTCTCCTTGGAAAGTAGAGGGTAAGAATTATATCCTCTCAGAAGTAAGAACATAGCAGGTATGTGTGTCAAGTTTTTTGTTTTACCAGTACCTACCATGTCATTAATCTTCAGTCTATAGGTATTATTTTTAAAGGGAGGGTTAAAGTTTGAAGGATAGTAAGAAGCAGAAAAAGCAGAAAGAAGCAGAAGGTTATACCATGTCAAGTGAGCAACCTGTTTCACTAAGTAAAACAGTCACTTCTTTTTTTTTTTATATTATAAGCTAGCAGCTTTTGTTCAGTTACATACCTCAGATGACTTAGATGTAAATTGGTATGCTTTAATATAACTGGCTTACTGCCATCTATGTTAAGAAATATGTCACCATTATACTTAGCATTCA
Source organism: Cyanoderma ruficeps (assembly GCA_008694505.1). Classification (NCBI taxonomy): domain Eukaryota; kingdom Metazoa; phylum Chordata; class Aves; order Passeriformes; family Timaliidae; genus Cyanoderma; species Cyanoderma ruficeps. The sequence goes on from VZDJ01000623.1 coordinate 13,597,751, forward strand.
TTTCAGGGGAAGTACTTGTACATACTAGATACTATCAGCCTTATAATAACTCATTCTTAGTAAATCTTAATAGTAATTACACTCTCTGAATACTTTATTGAAAACCAAGATAGTGTGATTGAGACTGGGCCAACCATCAACAGATGCTATCAACACCCAGTATAGGGAAGACATAATTCAGTCTTTACTAAAGTGTGTATGTATCATATGAGATTAAAAAATAAAATCTGGTGCAAGAATAAATGTAAAGTTCATGAATATTTGCTTGCTTCAGTGTTTACAGAAAATGTCTACTAAAGGGAGTTTTTTAAACTGATGTCTCAGCGAATGATTTTTGCTTGCTAAATTCTCCTGCAGAATCAAGGTGCGACAGCATGCACAGTCTTAATTCCAATTCACCTATGCACAATACTAGCTTCAGTTCACCTTCACTGAAAGTGAATATGTAAGGAAATATGTAAGGAATATTCGTAGGTGTTTGACTGGAGGAGTTGTTGGCTCAAGTCATTTCAGATGCATGTGTGTGGGGTAAGGGGAAGGTCGGGCCTTGCCCTGGTGAAGAGATGCACTGCCCACCCCTCACAGCCAGTATTCCAGCATGGTAGTGGCTGCCAAACCCTGGCACAGCCGAGCTGATGCCCCACGCCTGCCCCTGGAGCCTCTGACACAGCTCTTGAGTGGCCAAATGACCAGAAGTCCCACCTGGGGGAAGGCCAAGGGGTATTTAAAGTGGAACATGTGACAATCACCTGTATTGACTCTACTCTCACATGGAATCTCTACCAGCTGAACAGAGTAGGAACCAGGAGTGGTAGCAATGTTTGTTCTTTTCTATATATTTTCTCTTTGTCCTCTTCTTCTAATTCCCTCTTCTTGGAATTTTTGGTAACTTAAAATCAAACTGGCTTAGTATTTGCTGAGTTGAATCGGTTAATTCAATGCTTTGAGGGGATGTTTTATGCTGATTGAATGCTGCTCTAAACTTTTTGTCACAGTTTTCTGATTTTCTAAAGTTTCCAGTAAATTTTTTTGTTGTTTTGATGCCTTGAGAATATCTCATTCATACTTTTGCTATGTGTCTAACTCAGAGCACATGAACAATCATAAGTCCTTTTAGGTGTCTCGTCAAGTGATGTTTTAGGGCCCAACAGTCAGCCTTACTCACTTGCAGTTCATTCTTATCTGCAACCTGCAAGGAGACTTGCTGCACCAAATTAAGTGGAAATCTTATTTAAACCATCTACTTCACAACCTCACTGTGCAACCTATGCCAGTCACTCTCACAGTAAAAGAAAAAAGTATTTTCTGATGTTCAGACAGCAACTTCTGTGTTGTTTATTGACATCTGAGTCAGTATTGACCCATGGAATGCACCACTAGTTACTGGTCTTGGTTCCTTCATCTGGTTCCTCTGGGCAAAACTCAGGTTCAGTCCACTTTTAATTCACTTCACTACTGCTCACCCACCCCACAATTCAATAGTTTACCTGTTATAAACATGTGGTATGTTCAATTTGCCTAAGTGTTCTTAAATATTTATGTTACCTGGGGTCAGTCTGCTGTGAAAACACATGGGCAAACATATAAGTGAGAAAGCATTATGGGCACCTCATCTGGGCTCTCTGTCCCATTGCTTGACCGCTTCATTTGAGCTCAGGCCCTTGCTCTATGTCCTTGTGTGCCCAGCACTGCACCCACTGATGTGGCATCACTGACTTGGCTTCCTGGCCTCCTTGGGTCAGAGTGTGTTCTCAGACTGGCATTCTCACCATGGAGATGATAAAAGTTGTCTGACTTACATGATAAAGGCTCCCTGACTCTTCTCCTCATAAACACTTCTCTTTAGCAGGCCCTTTAAAGATTTGTAAAGCTATTGTGAACAAAATCATAAAAAGAGGTTTGATGATGCACTGGGATTTTTTCCTTTAATAAATTTTGGCTAGATGTTTGAGCATTCAAGTCCTGCTTTTACAATTCTCTGTTGAAAAAATCCCAGCAGAGTGGCCATTCATAAAAAGGGACAATATTTCCAAACATTCAAATGTCTAGTTTAATTGGTCAGATTTTTGAAAAGTGTAGGTGAAGTGATATCAAGCACTGTCCCAGCATATAACCACACAGTACTATGGCAGATCTGAAATTCAGATCTTTTATTAAGTGTCATTTAAAATATAATGCCTGGTTAGCTTGAGTCAGCAGCAAATATTTTCTGCCTGGCACTAAAGTCATACTGCCCCTCTCAATCGAAAGTTACCCAGCAACACTTCTTGATAGAAGAGAATTTACCTGGCATTTGATTGCAAGGAAGAAGCAGCTGTTGTACGAGTGAATATTCCAAATAAGATACAAGAAGGTCATTGTGATTTCCTCCATTTTATTAAAGGAAAAACTTGAAGCAGAAAATGACAAATAGTTTGCTCAAGGTTATCTGGCAGTTGCAGATCTACCAAAAAAGCTTAAGCCTTCTAAATCTCAGAAAAGGTGAAGACAAGATTGGTTTCCTCCTCATGGAATGTCCTGCACCTTTATTGGAACTATTTCTGAAATAAATGAGAAAAAAGAAGTATTAGTTAGAAATTAGGCAGCAATTTCCCCCCCTGCCCACTTAAATATTCTTTGTATTTCTGAGTACTCAGTAATTATTTTTTTCCCCCTCAGACATTCTTTTCTGAAAAAAAAAAAGACCAAAAAAAAGAAAAGGAAAAAAAAAAAACCCACAATAAAAAAAACCACCAAAACCCAATGTTTACTAAATTTAAAATATTTTTCCATTTGGCATGATATCTTTAAGAAAAAATTGGTTGCACTTATGGCATTTTTATTAAAAAGCTCTTCTTGTTTATCTAGACATTACAGTATTAGTGTCTGAAATAAGCTTTTTGACCACTTCTCTTGTATTTAGAACCTCAAATTATAATGAGTTATAATTTGACATATGCTTCATTGTAATCTAATTTAAATCTGATTTGAATCAAGCTTTTATTGCTAGAAACATTTTCTTAATTCATGATAATCTAAAGAAGACTGCTTCACAGGCTGAAATGATCTTTACTGATGTCCTTTAGTACTTGAAAAAAGTATCTGTTTTGGAACTGCTGAAGAAAATACTTAAATCCATTGTCTGAAAAGTGGTATTTTTGGGGCTTTATATAAAAATTTGGGCTTATTTTTTTGATCTGAAATAAAATTATTTCTTTTCCTGTCTGAGTCTCTTTCTACCTCTCCCATGTTAACCATCTGTCTAGTTTCTTTTTCTCATCTAATCTCCTTTCTCATATACTTTTTTTTTTCTACCAAAATGATAAGCTTTGCTGTGCAGTAGTCAACTGAAAATGTGAATTTCTTTCAGTCGTATATCAAGGACCACGAAGTTTCCATTCTTCCAGGCTTCATATTTTCATGACATTCAGCTCCAGTACCATAAAAGGAGCTGTGAAGAGTGTAAGATTTGATCAGCTGAAGGTGCTTGGAGGTATAGTTTTAAAATCATACTCAGGATCCTTGCAGGAGACTGGCTTACAAACCTGAGGTAGTTTCAAGCAAAAGTTTGTGCATATGCACTACACCACACAGTTGTGGAGCATAAGATTGACATATGAATTTATTAAATATTCATTAAATATCTTGCATGTGCAGATCTTTGATAAAGATGCCTGATTCACTGGGCATGCACTGAAGTGTTTCTGCCTGCACAGATAGTATGTGTATTTGGGATTATTGCATGGCAATTCCAGTTGAAAAAAAGGGGGACTAAATACACTGAAGACTTAAATTACTAACTGAAGAAATCTATTTGCAATCCTCAAATCTTTGGATGGCATCAGCTTTTAACTGTCTTCTCAAAATCTGTGTCAAGTTCCTAATGAGATAAAACTTCCTAAATCTGAGTAAACTATATATTTGGATCAGCTCACACTGCTTGCTTTGGGTTTTGAGTTTCTCTGACATCTTTATTCTTTTCTTCACATGTATCTCTATATTCTCTATGCAAGAAATTTCCAAAATCCTACTTTCTTCAACAGTGTCTACCCTATCTACTGGTAGGACACTTCTCAGATCACTGAAGTCTCCAGGCTTCTCTGATCCTGCAGTTTCTGAGATAAATACTACGTGAACACCAGTCTTGCTGACCCTTTTTATCAGAGCTCCCAAATGAGAGTATTACTTTATTTTTTTTTCTCCTAAGTCCTTTGTGTGTCTGTGATTGTGTCTCCAAAACACTAAAAGCAGGATTATCAGTTAACAGGACAATTTGTTCAGAGGTAAAATGATGAAATAAGACACAGTGAAAATATTGGAGATAGATGGTTATCTTGCTGTAAGGGTTAGTGAAGGATAAAAGATGCACTTTGAGTGCCAGCAGAGAATTAGGGGGAAATGCATTAGATTGATAATATTAGTCAATATTTCACTGGTATATCTCAATTATAAATTGAAATTTGCTATGCAAATAATTACAAAGCATATAAGAAAAGGATCCCCAAAGCAGGAAACTGTAAACCAGTAACTTTGTAAAATAAACTAATTAATACTCCTTATTTCATTGTGATTTCAATGACAATGAAGTCCTTTTGTTTCTTTCAAGCAGCCTAGCTTCAGGACCTTGGAGATCTGACTCTGGAGAGGTTCTAATGAGACCTGTACTGTACATCAGTGCTATGAGTTAATTGAGCAGTTACTAGGAGATGTGCAATAGTCGGCACAAGTTTTGTTTCTGGATTAATGTACAATGTGTGTACTGTTACTGACAGAAATATAGGCAATTTTTCATGGTGATTAGGCTTTAAAACCATTTAACTAGTCATTGAAAGGTGAAACAAAAAGACCTATTTAGCCCTCAATTTTTTTTCTTGGTAGGGATAAATGAAATAAACAGACATTTTCCCATCAATAGTGTATTTGGAATTGTTCACTCAATATAGACTTTAAAGGGCCCTGAGGAAAATGAGATCACTTGTGATGATCTCTAGTTTACATCAAGCCTGACCAAGTCGTAAATGATTCTTCTATATGACTTACAGATAATGTATTGCTGGTCTCTTTATTAATATAGTGCTTTCATATGGTGACATACAAACAGTAAAGCCTACAACTTCTCCATATCTGTGTGAGACCCATGATAGTGGGTTGTTTTCATTTACTTCAGTTTTCTGTTTTAACCATAGTATACAAGGTAATAAGAAAAATAAAAATGAAAAAGTAATACAACAACACTGTTCTACTTGTTTGGTTTAAAGCTCTTGTTTACTTTTCATTAAGTTGAGCAGCTAAAGGAAAGGAAAGGAAAAAGACATTTCTCATGTTAAGGTTTTACAGTTACTATCAGTGATACTGTTTTCTTGCTTAGGATCAAATTAACGTAAAGGAACACGTAAATTTCCATTGAGGCTGAGAAACTCATAGGAAATTCTCCGAGAATACCACTAAAATAAAACATAAATATTCATGCAGTGAGAGGTGTTACATTGCTGATATGGATCCTGCCATGGTAAGCATTCATCAGAGCTTTATATTTCCAAGACTACAGACAGCTTTTAAAGATGTGAGATAAAGTATGATTTTGGCTTCTTGGCTTTTCATTTTTATTTTGTTTCCTTTTGAGTGATTTATAGCTGTTGTGCCAGTCTATCCACAAAACTAGCTTTACTGAATCATACACATAACTGTTAGTGTTCACAGAATCAGACTTACATAAGCAAAATGCTTTTATTTTGAATTGCTTGATGTGATGAAGTCATTTATTCAACCCATGTATAAGTGAGTTGACCAAATTCATCTCCAGTATAAGTGGGCATAAATCAAAATTAGTCATTGGAATTGCACCAACTTTCATCAATGCTGAATTTCTCTCACTCTGTCAAGGAGTGGTTAAGGTTGATTCAGTGTAAGTAGTTTAACAGCATTGATCCAGATAAGATGAATAACACATCATTACACAGAAAACTAAGAATACATCCTGGTTTCAGCTAGGGTAAAGTTAATTTCTTCTCACTACTTGTTACAGTTTTGGATTTGGAATTAGGATAGTGTTGATAACACAGTAATGTTTTGGAGTTTTTTTGAGCTGTGTTTTTCCTAAGTCGAGGACTCTTCCTTTCCTTGTCTCACGATCTGCCAGTAAGGAGGCATGCAAAAGAAACTGGGTGGGAGCACAGTGACTCAAACTGACCAAAGACAGAACACAGAGACATAGAACATCATGCTCAGTATATAAACTGGGGGAGAGCTACCCAGACGAGGGGGCCAATCTGAGTTCAGGGTGGGGGATCTGACATCTGTCAGTGCATGGTGAGCAGTCGCATTGTGCATCAATGGGGTTTTTTCCCCCCTTTCTATTATTACTATTATTATTATTGACAATAATTATTGTATTTCACTGTATTTTCAATTATTAAACTGTTCTTATCTCAACATCCAAGTTTTATTCTCCTCCCAATTCCACAGGGGAAGGGGAGAAGCGAGGAAGAGTTAGTGAGAAGCTGTGTGGTGTTTCATTTCCATCTGGGCTTAAAATCACAACAGAATACCTGTAAAATTACAGATTAATATCTGAAAACTCATAAGAAAACACTTTTTTTTTACCTATAACCATCAAATTTACAGGCATTGCTTAATCTTAAGATCAAGTCCCTCCCCCCCCCGCCCCCCCCCCCCAAAAAAAAGCCTTTACAACTTGTTTTTCTGTGCTCAAAATCTAGGATTTACAAAAATAAGTACCCATCAATTATATGTCTTATGATTTTTCCTAAGAGTGTTTAATTTTTCCACTCTATATTCTCTCCTGTGATATACACTGAAAGTGAAAGTGTGTCTGTGCATGCATTATGCAATATGGGAAAATTTGTCTCAGTATTTAGAGAATTGGGGCCACAGTGGTGGAATTTTTTTTAGAAATGTGTTTGGTTTAGAAGAGTATATGGATGTAAAATTATAGAAAAAGGTTAATCAACTATTTGCCTTGAATATGGAATTGCGCTAGCTATAGGAAATCAAATCTGATTTAGTTGACAATACAGTAAATTCATCATTATTGCACATATTTTTCCCTAAGTTAGGGAAGGGATACTACTCAACTTCCAAATAGAAAAAGAAAAATTTTTTTCCCTACTCTATGTATTTAAATTTCAAACCAAGAGAGACGACTTCTGTGCTTTATGATAGGAACAAGTAGTGCAACAGAAACAATACAAAGGTTCTATACTGGGAGAGAAATCATCTGTGAATGTTAATGTTAGAAGCATATAGCAGTTTACTCTGCTGTTTTCCAGATGTATTAATTTCCCAGATGACATTGTTAGATGTTTTCTATTACTTGCTGAGGGAAGCCAGTAGCTGAAAAATATATTTACAGAATTTGCATTGAAAAAAATTTCTTCCTAATATTGTAAAGTAATTACTTCTTGTTTAAGCAAGTCTTGAGGCAGAAAGCTCTAGATGCGATAGTATGTGTAAAGATAACTGTTGGTTAGCATGAAATATGCATTCATTCTATTAATGCAAAGTGGTAAGTAAAAGAGAACTGTATCATAGTAGAGGCAAGGGGAATATTATATAATGTACATGTCTACAGAGACAAAGTAATTGTATTGCATGCATTGAAAGCGAGCTTTCCCTCTCAATTAGAGAACTCTTCTATTACAGCATTCTGCTTACAAGACTAGAAAGACATACATTTTATTGAGTACCTAGCAATAACATATTCTTGAACTCCAAAAATATTGGACTGGCAAAAAGTTGTTGGCATGAGATTACGTGCACAGTATTGACCATCAGGGGTATCCAGGGAGAGGTTGCCATCCCTGTTATTAGCAACATACCATCTTTTTTCTGCAAGTGCAATGACAGAGCAGAAGGGAAAAAGGAACATATGTTAAATCACAGACACATGGAGTGAATGAGTTTACAATACAGACAGGGCAGTGAGGTTAATTTCTTCCCCAGTGGGGAAAAGAGCCAAGATGTGGAGATGGTCACACGAGAGGTACAACACATCTGTGAGAGGCCAATGGGAAGTATCACAAATTTTCTTGCACAAGGTGCCTAGCCCATTGGAATAGATCTGTCCATGTAGGCTTGCATTCACAGACCTTTCTGTCTATAGTGTTTTCTCACCATGAGTTTCAGGAGTAGAGGTGTGCAGCTGAGGAGGACAAAGTGAAGGAATGTCGCCATGATGTTTCAAAATTAAGTGACTGATGAAGTTGCCAACTACCTTTTAGCTTTTAATACGTGTTCAAGAGACAGAGTGTTTTAGTGTTCCCTGAGTTCTCAATAAAGTAGAATACAACCACTTGTGCCACAGCAATATTTAGTGGCATTGCTTTACATCGATCATGATTATCCTTGCAGTGTAGAACTGTGTGCAACAGCCACTTACAACTCAGATGTCTGGTGGGGCTGATTTCCATGATCCTTGTATTAATGTTGAAATAGGATAAGGAGTAACAAGGGTTGCTAATCACTAAAATATTAAAAATTACAATTTCTTTTACCTTAATTCTCAGATCAATCCATTCTTCAGTTCCAAGGAACATGGATAACATATATCAAAGAACAGTGGCAGGTGTTTATGTTGAACAGATATCTATATTACTTTTGAGGTGACTATGTTGCATTTATATTGAGAGAATTCCATTCTCTCTTTTTTTTCTTCCTAATCACCTATTTTATTTTAGTCTATTAATGTGAACTTCTAACAGCCATGAGTAAGTCCATTTCCTCTACAAGCAATCATCATCACAATCCCTCATCTCACCTACACACTTCTGGCTTTTACTGATTGACAGGTGTGAAATGCAAACTTACTCTCCTGAGCTTTTAGTACTTCCTAGAATTATTTTTAGGATTTAGTTGAAAATAACACAGTATTTTATAATCAAGTAAATCCTACAAGAACAAGCTGGGAGACAGGCTTGCTAACATTCGTTGATCTTCTTCGGAAAGAACAGGAAAGATTCAGTGCATCCTCTGCTGTAAACTATCCGTAACTGGGTAGAGTAGAAAGCTTTGCTATGGAGAAATAGGATTTAGACTGTAGACCTAGAGGCACTAAGAAAACAATCTTAAAGGCAGAAAAAAGTGAGAGCAGATTTGAACAGAAATTTGTTGGGATTTTGTGGATTTCTTTCCTGGTAATATCTGAGCACAAGAAGAGAATAAGAATAGATTCTGATTACCACAGCAGCTGTATTTTCAAAGCATGCTAGGAAAATTATCTTACATGACAGATATGTTATGAAAGTATGATATTTTCTTACATATCTGTTTATCAGTGTGAAATAAAGATAGATTTGTGAAAGAGAAAGGCAAGCAGAAGATTCCCTGCATTAAGATCCTCTTTTCTGTCCCTTGAATCAACACCTGCAATTCAAACATATACTATTCTATCCTGTAAAAAACTGCAGTCTAAGTCTTCCATTCAACAGATGGTATTGTAGTTGCACTGCAAAGTTGGTCCAGGCTGAGTACAGTACTCCAAAGAGGTCTTCTTTGAAGTATGTTTATCAAAAGCACCTCCTGTCCTGTGACTTCTATATGCTCATTTATATAACCCACTATGGTGCTTTCTTTTTTCACAGGACTGTTGACTCAGCTTGTGATCCATTAGAAGCCTCACTGTTTTCTCTAAAATTGCTTTGCAGAAAATTCTTCCCAATCATGAGCCTGGTAATCAATTACTGCTGCCCACTTTTGGCAGTTGTACATGTCACTGTTAAACATCTTTTTCTTCTGCTCCAAAAAGAATATCTTAGTCTTAAAACTCTAAAGTTTGTTTCTTTTTTTCCTTTTTTTTTTTTT
>VZDJ01000623.1:13608574-13745218 GCA_008694505.1 Cyanoderma ruficeps
ATAGTAATATAATCCCCACAACTCTTATTATTCAACTTATCATAAAAGACAGGGAAGAAAATTGCATCCTCCATCTTAAAGTCCCACATTCTTTCCCCAAAATCAAAGTAATTGTTTTTGAGAATGTGGCTCACTTTCAGTATGCCCTTGGAACCCCAGCAAATTATTACAATGAAGTGAATGTCTTATTCTGATACTCTAAAAAAAGGTATTACAACCAGTTATTACACCACAGAAAATTCTTGTGATATCATTAACCCTCTTCCACAAATTTGGAAATTTAGTCAGATAGATAAAGTTTTTGACTGAGTTCAACTTGAAAGTCACTCACAGACCTCTAAATATCATTTTTATCTCCTCTCAGTCTTCTGCTCACATCACTGACCCTAAAAACAAACTGTTTATTAGCACTTAAAAAGTTCTAGAAATAAATTTAGTAAACCCTTGATTTATACTGCTAAATGGGAGAGTTAATTGGGATGTTACTGGTTGCAGTATCTTGTCTTTAAGTGTCAAAAGGAACTTTCCTTTAAAATATTTTTCAAAAGTGGAAGTTACTTGCATTAATCTAGTCAAATTCTGCTTTGTCTGATACTTGATTGAAAAACAGTACTACTATTCACATTTATTTTAGTCAGATGTCTGTAGATAACACAAAAGAATTAAGCTAATTTTATCTCACTTTGATATCTCTATGTTCTGCATATTTGGGTAGCTATTTTGTTCTGCTCACAGTGGAAGCAAAATATTTACAGTAGTGATTGTAGAAAGAATATAATACATTTCAGTGTGTGATCATGATCACCTCTTTATTAATTCTGAAAGGCCTAGCTAGGGATAAGAACAGAACTCCACCCACCCCAAAAGAAATAAACAGAAATGAAAAATATGTTTCTGACCAAAGTTTAAAATAAGTTCTTTCCATTGAAAACATTTTTTTTAATTGTGGTAACAAGATCTTGAATCAAAATAGTACTTATTTCATTAGTTAAGACCTGTACTTTCACTCTTCTTTAATATGTAAATAAATGAACACCGATCGCTACATGTTGAAGCTGGCAGTGCTTAATTTCTTTCTCAATGATGAGCGACAAGTTTCGTTTTTATCATAGAATCAAAGGTGACTTGTTTCTTTTTTCCTCTTGACAGGAAAAGAATTGTTTGTATTATGAATATCAGTGGGGTGCTGACGAGTGAAAGAAATTGCCAGCTTTCAGTAACTCACTAAAACAAAACCAGAACTGCCCTTGAAAGATGAAGATACAGCAATAGAAGCTTGAATATATCTTTTTACTTGACTGTTAAAACTGCATTGTCGTTTTCATGACAGACACCTGCATGAAATCTGACTAAATAAAAGCTGTAAAATGACTTAAGAGCATAGACATGTCTTAGGAAACTGTTTCTGGGTGATGTGAAAGCTGGCCTAAACCCTTTTCCTTAAGAACCTAAATTTGATCTCTTAATGTGGGTAGAATTGAAGTTGCTCTGAGATTGCTCAACCCTACAAAATAATTATGTTGACTCTTCATCATTAGGCACAATAGGTTTTGCAGAATTTTTTGAGTGCTTATTGTAAAGAATCATGTAGTTGGATTCCTATAGGGCAGGAATTCTTAATGGAAATTTGAGAGATAAAGGATTACAAATCCAATACTGTCAAAGAAATAGATGGAATATCACTTGTTGGATCACTTATACAGTGACTTTCAAGCTGCAGAAATGATTCTGGTAAAAATAAAATGATACATAAATGCATTCTTAAGAGTAGAGGATTTGGGGTTTTTTTATTTTTCTAGTTCTATACCTAGTAAAAAGAATGGTCTTTTTTTCATTTTCACTGTGTTTCATAGAGAACTAAGCTAAAGCATTGGTGTCACAGCTGTCAAATTTTTCAGGGGTTGCCAACAGGCCTAGATTCTTCACTGTTGTCCATGTCATTGAAAGGACCAAATAAGGTGTTCCCAAAGCAAAATCAATATGTCACAGATAGGTGATTAAACTGTCATGACTAGAACAATGAACAATTTACAGTAGGTGACCCAACAGCTAAATAAAATACTGAGACATGGACCATTTTCCACTATTTCTCATGGTTTCAAGATATACTTGAGAGAGAATATGCAACATTTTGTGTACCTAGTTTCCAAGAAGATAATGAAGCTTAAAATTACAGGTGTTGTCCGATTTTAATTTAGCATAATTTTGAGTAGTATGCCTTATCACCCTTAATGAAATGACATAATGTAAATTGATTTACAGTCAATAAATATCAATTATGTTTCCTCTACAAAATGTGGTGTTCTTTGAATATGCTCCATTCTTGTACTTTTTTTCCAACACTAAAATATCACTTTTTATTAGTTAGTATTTACTATTTTATTAATTACTATTATCAGGTTTCTACCTGAGAAATCTTTGGATGAATCTTGCATAAGTTCCTTTACTTCAGATATTGTGGTTTGGTAATTTAGAAGAGTTTTTTAGAGATAAATGGTATGCTTTGAAGAAAAACCAGAAGATTTCAGTGAACTCCAAGAAGCAGCTCTCCCTTAAGCTAAGACAGGATCAACCTCTTTTGTCAAAGATCAAGGTTCCTGGAATACTGACAGCTTCCTGCCCTTTCCTCTTCCTTTCTGCATCTTTGTCTCCTACAACAGCTGTCTAGGCATGCTAGTTCCCAGAACCACCAACCCCTTTTCTCTCTGCCAAAGCTGTCTTGCCAAGGTAATGATGGCTACAATGGTCTTCATCTTCATTCGATATAATTTGTCCAAAGGAATTTCCAGGGCAGTCTGGATACTGACAATAAGATTGATGTCTACAAAATAGATCTTGATTCTTAGAGGGCTAAGACATGCTATACTGCTTTATGGATGTAAGACCAGATTTATAAAATTGCATTTTATCCAGACAATCCAAAGCATGAGGAAGGAGAACCAGTTTGTCTGCAGGGATTTGTACAGTCATGGTCACAGAATGCAGAAGTGAAAACACCACTGTTATCACTGAGTGCTGTGATATCCTGCAGTCATCATGGATAGACCAAACCCACCAATACAAGGATAACAAAGCCTCCTAAAATACATTTCTATTAAATCCTACAAACTAATGGGAAAAAAATTTGGGAAAAAAAATTCATCCCTTCTTTATTTAAATCATTGAAGTAATGTTTTGCCTTCATGTAGGCAACAATCATATTTTTTACAGTTACATCTGTTTATGGAGCTCAGCTGGCATAATTTAAACTCAAGGCAAAATATTTTATCAAGTAATTTGGAGGACAAACATGTTGCCATTTTAGAATATTTGCTAAATTATCACTTTAAAAGCAAAATTGAATTCTTATGATTTCTAGGCCATTCTATTTACTTGGAGATGCATGAAACAGCAACATTTAGCATACGGGAATATGCTGAAAGCACAGGAAGATGGCTAAAGGGAAAAGAAGGAGCAAAGGGATACAAAAGAGCAATTGACCCAGTTAGTGCACCAGATGAGGTCCAATGTTACTAACTACATCTCATAACAGTTTCATCTGTGCCCTTTTTAATACTGCTGAGACAGAAAAAAAGCAAGGGAAATAAATTATTTTCTCCAGTAAAATACTGATCTTGTTGGACTTTATGATAAGAATCAGTTCTTTAGGAAACACAGAATCGCCTCCAAATATATATGTATTTCACATTTCAGCAACAAAAAGAAACACGTTACTTAAAACATGATGTGAGAAAGAGCCAATTGCCATATCTTGCCACGTAACACAGATTATGTTCTCACAAAACTTGGAGTTACACTGAGTTATTCTTCCTGTGCAAAACAGGTTTTAATTTGCTTTTCTTCATGGCAGTTACATATCCTAGAAAGCATAGCACTGGATTCTAAGTTTACAGGAATTGTGTCAGCAAATATCTTTGTTACCTTGTGACATAGCTAAGTAACAAACTAAACATACAGAACCCTATATTTGCAAACACCAAAGTGTCTCTCCTTATTGCCCTAGGGTGACTTTATGATGCCTGTATCCCCAGTCGTCTGTTCTGCTTACGCTGGTATTGACTTTTGTGCCTTAAAGGCCGTTTCCAAGAGTGAAGGGGGGGAAAGAAGCACACAGTTTGTTTTCAGAAACTGCACTCACTCCTCTGCATTCCTGCTCATGGACTGAGGTGTCTGCAGCAGAGACAGCTCTCCATTGATTTTAGTTAGTTTTTTTAGCTAACTGAGGCAGAGAAGCTGCCCAGATTGTGGCTTTTCTTTTTCCTAGAACTCTTCAGGCCTGCTCTGGACCAAAAAAACAGAACACTGGGAGCTCATACCTGTGACCCGCCAGGGCCTGGGATGTGGCATTTTCCAGCGCAGGAGGGACTGATAAGAGGCTGAGTGAGATGAGCTACACCCCACGAAAAGGATTCTTTCTGAATTTGCCATCTCTTCAGAACAGCAAGAGGTTTCACTGTTTAATATTATTCATTTTTAATGTGTTTGAGTACTGTGCTTGTTAAATAAACAATTTTTTCCACTTCTCTCAAAGGAGACTGGTTGGGGGAGGGTCTGCTGAAATCTGCTTTTTAGAGGAGACCACTCGAGAAGTTTCCTCCCTGAATTTGCCCTAAACTAGGACACTTACCTACTTACAGAAATCTATCACACAAAGGATTTTTTTGCTACAACTTTTTTTCTAGATAGCACGAAAGCAAGAAATCTCTGACTTGTTATCCATATTGTATTGGATGTTTTTATCCAGATGTTGGTAGCAGAGATGCTGGAGACATCTCTAAGAGGTGGCCAGGGCTGTCCTGTCCTGGGCATAGCTGGTTCCACAGGACCCATCACAAGACACAGCCGAGCCCATCAGCCATGCTGGTGGTGCCTCTGTGAAAAGGAAAGGTCAAAATGCTACCCAGTCAGTAAGGAATGAGGGAAAACCTGTGAGATAGGCATGTCCATGAACATTATGGCCAGAGAAAATGGAAGGTGAGGACACCAGATCAAAGATACCCTCGCAGTTCGTGGAGAACACCAGAGTGGAGGAGATCACATGGAGGACCCCATGATGAAGTGGATGGATTTGCCTTGAAGTAACTGCAGCCCATGGAAGACCCATGTTGGAGCACAGAAAAAAATGAATGAGAACAGAAAGGAGCTGATGGACTGACAACACACCCCCATTTCCCATACCTTCTGTGACACTTGATGAGGGAGGTAGAAGAGTCAGGAATTAAGTACTTGACCTGGAAGAAAGCAGGGATAGGGAGACGTTTTAATTTTGTCTTCGTCAGTATTCAACTCCATTTCAACTGGCGATAAATTGAATAATTTTTCTCCAAATTCAGTCTGTTTTGCCCATGACAGTGGGGGGTAAGAACTTCTTTTCTTTATCTCAACCCAGGAGCTTTTCCATCTCATTATTTCTGCCTATCCTATGGAAGAAGGGAAGTGAGAGAACAGCTGGATGGGTACAGTTCAGCCAGCCAAGCTCAAACCACCAAACCTACAGCAGATTCTATTGTACCTTACGGGACCTTGCTGGTTTTTTTCCTTTTAAGATTTTCATTCAAATTTAGTCCTAGTGGTTTCCAGCATCCTGCTGCAACCTTCTGCAGATTCTCAGCAGTATTCACCTCATCAACTACTAGTCTGAAGGGTAAAATTGTCACTTATGTTTCATAACACCACTTTCATCAGGCTTTTAAATGCCATTTAGGAACATTTAAAGAATCAAGGTGAGAGAAAAGAATAAGATAATTTATTGAAAAAGGAGTCAATAAAAATATTTTACTCTGAAATAGGATTTAAAATATGTTGTTTTATTTTGAAGAATAATAATAATAGCAAAAATATAACATTTCTTTATTTACGTTGGAGATATGCTTTTCCCTAAATCAGCACTACATGATAATCCTGAATTGCTCTTGCTGACAGTGAAATTATGGTGTATCAGTGAGTTATAAAAACAGAAAACTTTTTTAACTAGGCTCTATCTTTTTGCAACAAAGATGAGGAAAACAATATACTTACACTATATGAATTTGCAACCACATCTACACATAATGGCAAACACTGGAAGCGGTACATGGAAGAGAAACTCAGAAATAATGCAAAATCACTGATCTCCAATTTTCTGATTTGTAAACATTAATGGCAAAGAATCAGCTTAGATTCATTGTAAAAGTATTCTTATATATAGCTGATCTCACATTTTTATTTTTATTAGTAACAATATTGACAAAACAAGACCTCTTCTTGATTGCAAGCTCTTGTGAAAAATGATATTGCAACAACACCTGATTCTGAAAACCCCTAATTGCCAGAGGAAATTAATGTCTGAATTCCATTGTGGGCTGCCAGAGTAGAATGAGAAAGTGTTGTGATTTAACCCCTGCTGGCAGCTAGGCCCCACACAGCCACTCACCTGCCTGCTGTGGGTTGAGAGAGGGAACAGGAACAGTAAAAGTGAGAAAACTCATGGGCTGAGATAAAGATAGTTCAATAAGTACAACAAAAGCCATGGAACTAAGAGAAGCAAAATAAGGAATTTCTACCACTTTCCATGGACAAACAGATGTTCAGCCACCTTCAGGAAAGGAGGACTCCATCACATAAGAGTAACTTGGGAACACAAAAACCTGAACATGCTAAGCATGATGCCATATCCTTTAGATTATCCCTGGAGTCAGTTGGGGTCAGCTGCCCTGGTTTTGTTCCCTCCCAAATTCTTGTGCACTTGGAACCTACTTCCTGTTGGTGTAGGGTGAGCAGAAAAGGCTTTTACTCTGTTTAAGCACTGCTCACCAGTAACTAAAACATCTCTATGTTATCTGCACTGCTGCCAGTGTAAACTCCCAATTTATCCACATACTTGCTACAGTTAAGAAAATTCACCCCAACCAAAAGTAACACAGGAAGCCACCTAGTAAGTGACAGGAAAATGGTTAGAGACAAAAGAGCTCCACAACTGGGAAAAAAAAAAAAAAGGCTAAATTCTTGTCTAAGACAAAGTATCATCTAGGGATCAAAACAAAGTGAAGGATTTTTCAGTTTTTCCTCTGTCTATTTTGTGTTTCTGCTTCTCATTAAACTGAAATTGGGTCATCTGCTCATCTCCTGAAGTCTGGTTAAATATGAAGAAACTACAGTGATTTCCTTTATACCATCAGTGATTAAAAGATCTGTTAATTAACTAATACTAATTAGTCCAGAAATATATGCAAAACCACTGGCATTGAAGTAAAAGATAGATCAAACTTCATAGTTATTTATAAAGTGTTGGGGGTTGGTTTTTTTTTTTTCTTTCCTTTTTTCTTTTCTTGTTATCAGTGGAATTTTTTCCCATTGTGTTGCTAAGAAGCAGTGATGGCTGGGTGCTTGGGAGGGGGAGGGGAAACTCTTACTCACTGGACCTGAGCCTTCCAGGATAGCGGTGGAGCTGCTGCTTGGGGAAAAGAACTCACTCCTGCTACAGAAGTCCACCTTGGTCGTGTTTCTTCTGGTGTGGGGCGAGCCTCTGCTCCTGAGCAGCCACTCAACGGGGACCTTGCTATCGCCTGCCTTGCTGGAGGAGGGGGCTGTCACCATGCTGGGAGTGGGGTCGCTGTTGTCCCTGTTGCTTCTTCAGCACTGCTTGGAGTTTTTTGCTACTCTGTAGCCACACCCCCTGCCTTCCAAGACCTCCCATGTCTTCAGCCTCAGCTCTGGAGTTTCTGATCCGCCTCTTCCAACCCTTCCCACCCCAGACAAAACTCCTGAGCCTGTGCCACAGCGCCCCCTGCAGCCGCGGGGGAATTACTGCACCTGCCTGGCCCACCGGGAGCCACCAGCGCCCCTGCTGGCTGTGACTGGAACTGCACCGAGGAGGAAAGTGCTGCGATCAGGGAAGCTGTTACTGGGTTCCTGGTTCTGTTTATTATTATTCCTGTAGTTGTTGTTTTACTTTGTTATACATGCTAGTAAAGAACTGTTATACCTATCCCCATATCTCTGCCTGAGAGCTCTTTAAGTTTCTAAATTATAATAATTTGGAGGGAAGGGGTTTGAATTCTCCAGTCTAAGGGAGGCCCTGCCCCTCCCTAGCGGACACCTGCCTTTCAAACTGAGATGTAAAGTTATTAGAAATTTATAAATAAATCAATTTTTTCTTAATTGTTTATATTGTTCTGAGTCTTCAGAGCTCCAGCCATGTTATAAATCAAGTGTTTGTACACAGATATAAATAGAGATGGCAGATTGATTCTCAGACTATATCTCAGTGTTAAACTAGAAGTGGATTACTTTTACAAGCTTTCAGCTATTTTCAAACCATCTGCTCAATGTAAATGTAATATATTAATATTTAAATTGCATAACACTTAATGTACCGTAATGTGAAAATTTAGAATCATGAAGACATAAAATTTATTGTAGTCGGTGATGATCAAACTATGAGAACCTATCAAATTACTGAAAAATTCAGGCAATGCAATGAACTAGTTAGTATTTTTCTTTTTTGGAAAGCATCCTATGTTGTCTTACATAATCAGATGTAGATGATACTGGGACATATGAATGTACAAGGCATCTCACTGCTGTCATAATTTTAAATCACAAAGAGAACAATCTTAGCCTATAACAAATGGCTTTCCAATAAGCTGGTTGTCAGACAAAAATGTATTCTGTGTCTGAGTTTTCCAAAATATTTGCTGAATATGTATGAGAATATTCAAAAGAGTAAAAGATACCATTTTCCTGTGTGTACACCACTTGAATGACCGTAGGCTCATTCTCTGCTCCAAAAGTTGAAGTGCAATTAATATTGAAGTTTGAAAAAGTATTTAAAAGTATTTATTAAAGAATTTAATCAAGTATTTGATTAAAATGATGCATATGTCATTGATTAACCAAAATCAGAATAAAAATAAATTGCATGATTAATGGTGAAGCTGAGAGCTAGTTAATTAATTCAGTTCTCTGGATCATTTATATTCTTTCAAGTAGACTATTCTAAAAAGATACGAAAAGCAGTAAATAGTATTCCATCACACTTGACCACTCCTAGATTTGAAACAAAATATGTGTATCTGAAATGTAGGAAAGTTATTAGTAATTTGGCTTTGTTCATTTTCTCCAGTTCCATATTTGCCGATGAAATGTTTCAAAAAAGTAAAATTGGACGGCTTCAAATAATTGTATCACTAAAAGGATCAAAACAAACTTATCTATCACAAATTTGATGTGAATAAGCAGACACCTCTTTACTGGGGGCACCGGGAAATGAAGGATAGCTCATCTGAGATATATCCCACTCAACAAATACAGCCCATCCCTTTTATATGCTGTTTCTGCTAAATCATAATTACATAAGTTCTTTTACATACTATGGATATTATGCCTGCTCTTAAATTTACTCTTTACATTGATTGGTTCCAATAGTTAATAACTTTGTCAATATTCTTATCCTAAAACAATAATTTTCACTAAGATCTACTGATTGGAATCCTTGATATTAAATCAAGACGGGAAGGGTAAGAGGTTTCCAAGCAGCATAACTGGTGAGCATGACAGTCTCCATAGTTTCTTGACTGAAACATGAAGGTCCAATAACTTCTTGGTGAGGTTTCTACAGTTACATATTTCAAACACAGCACTACTGATATTTCTATAGCTTTTACCTCACAATTTTCTACTTATAATCATAGCTCTTTTATATGATTTGTTTATTTAATGAAAATATTTGTAAGAATTGTACCAATGAAGGTTTTATATATTTTCTCCTATTTTGATACTAAAAAACCAGAAATTATTATCTTTATAATACAAAACACAAAGCAAAAGGAGAGACCAGATACACAATGGTAGAATTTTGAAGGCTTGGCGTAAATGGTTGATCAAGAAAGCTATATTAAAAAAATGAAGTTGTTGAAATTATTAAACAGCTTTCAGGTTGATTTCCTTATTTATCAGTTAATGTAACTTTGTTTTGTAACCTGAGCTGGGTTTGGAACCCAATAACTCCCCACAATGTGCTACCTCTCCTGCCCTGAGTGACCACCACAACAAATTCCTGGACTAAATGAAATCAGTGAACATTTATAGATATTTTACAGATATTTCACGGGGGTGTACTGTAAACTAAAGCAATCTTATCTATGTACAACATCAAAGGATGAGAAAGTGGATGGTGGTTAATGAGGATATATTGGATCGTGTGGAACCCAAGCATGATATAAATGACATGGATTAAGGGGTGTCGAATGTCCTGGTCTTGCCAGGGGTACTTAATTTTCTTTACAGCAGTGATTAGTCCTGGTTTAAGAATAGTATTATATTCTCAGTGGGAGTTCAGTGCTCCCACTGAGACTCTCCCAAATCAAACCTTGCTCAATCACTCCCCACCTTCCACTCCCTTTCCTGCTCTGAGGAATTGAGAATTGGAGTCACAAAAGGTGCAAATCACTGATTGAGATAAGAACTAAGAACGATTTACTGGAAACAGCAAAGAGATACAAAAACAGTAAAAGCAACAATACCAATAAGAAAAGTGTACAAAGAGTGGGTGATTTACATGCAAAATACTCACCCAAATAGAATTGATGCTGCACAACTGCAGCCAGTGCTGGCAGCCATCTCAAGTGCTCCATCCACCAGGCTTGCTCCAGGCCTTTCTTCTCCAAATCAAGTGAGAGTCACTTTCCCCCACCCCAGCAATGATGTAAGATGGAATTGAATAATATATTCCATACCAAATGGTGTCAGGCTCAGCACATAATCTAGGGGTCAAGTTGGTTGGGGGCTGGCTAGGCATTGCATGATTTGTGGTGAGTAACAGTTTCTCATTTGTTATCATTTGTCTTTATTGGGTTTTAGTTCTCTCTTCTCTTTTTCATTTTTCCCCTTTTCATTACATTATTATTGTTGTTATGATTATTTATCTCACTCATTAAACTCTTCTAATCTCAAGCCATTTGTTTTCTCACTTTTACCCTTCCATTTCCGGAGGGAGTGAATGAGCAGTAGTTTAGTGCTGAGATGTCAGCTGGAGGTAAACCACAACAAAGCATTATGTCATACTGCTAAATAAAATTAAGCAGAGACCACTGTCTGAAACTGAGCCCAGCTGGCACAGGCTCACTGAATTCACACTGTACAGTATTTGGCCCAAGGCTTCTTCAGGGCCATATGGCATCTCTACACCCAAAAGAAGAAAATATAATTCTAATTCTAATTCTATGTCTGTATATGTGTGTCTCTGTATGAAGGAGGGGGTTCAATTCAAAATAAGTCAAGAAATTGCTGAGATATGTTACAGTTCATTATGAGAATGTTTTCACAGTAACAAACTGAAAGATTTTGTGGCAAACTCTGGTCAGTGGGGTGGAATCATGTAAGGGGTGTTTGAAAATACAAAGCCAACTGGGCTAATGTTGGAGGACCTTGTAGGGCAAAGAAAGTGCATTATTATGTGTACCATCTATGGCAAATGATCCCTAGCATGTGTTAACACCTAAATCATGCCCAGGCAATGTCTTGGAAAGAAAACGGGAATGGCTCAAATATGCCAGGGAGGATGGAAACGCTTAAGCAGTATGGATGATCAGCAATCTAATGCTGACTTTGCCTCCTGGCACTGTCTTACTTAACAGTACAGATATAACTTATCTGTCTCTGTTTGCCATTCAGGAAGGTTTGGGTGAATAGGTAAGCTTCCCACAGTGTCTTTATTTTTGAATATACGGGTTAGTCCCTAATGAAATTGAAGATCCAGGAGGTGAGATATTAGGTAAGACAAGTCAGAAAAAATAAACTGGGTTTATTTATGGGTTGATTTCCTTGGTACTCAGGTATCTCTGAATGGGTTTTTTTTGTTGTTTTTCTTGATATGTTGAGTCATACATTGTTCATGTTATAGATACATAGATATATATAGCCTGGTAGCAAAGGGAAAAGGAGGATGATTTTGATATTCAAAAAGACATTGGTGTATCCTGGAACTCTGAATGTTTTGGTTTTTTTTTTATGTTGTGCCTGTATGAGCTGTATAGGTCTATTTATGATATCAGTATATATAATTTATGGTTCAAAAGCCAGTGACAGACTGCAGTGCCCAGGACTCAGGGCTCACCTTGGCCAGAGCTGGGCTGGTTTCAGCTCCTATGTCAGGGCCAAGCACCTGTTGTCTCCCCTGCCTGAGCCTGAGCTGTGTCATTGCCTCCATGGGATGAGTCTGACAAACCCAGGGAGTTGCTGTCCAACAAACAAGAGCCTCCGAGGGGGCTGAGCCTGGGAAGGCTACAGGGCCATGCTCACGCTCAGTGGAGCACCCACAAGGCAGCAGTCCAGGGCAAGGAAGCAAAAATTAGAGCAAGATCAACATCATATTCCTCCTAGTCAAGACCTTGGGATACTGAAGGTTTGCTGTGTTATCCCTTAGAGAATAGCGACATTAGAGGGACATTGTGAATGAGAATAGCATCAAAGGAAGTGGCAGATATTAGTAAGATTTCTATACAAGTTACAGTATATCAATGATTTTTTTCTATATTAATTTGTACTTAGACTCCTAGTGTTTCTTTAAGTTAACAAATATTTGTTACATTTTAGTTAGATTATTTGAGATGTTAATTATGCACACATACAAAAAAAAGCAATTGTTGAGTCCACAGATGCGGTGTCTTTTCTTTTATCCACAGTGGAACGTGGTTGGTTGGAAGTTAACTTAGACTTGAATACAAAAAGTATTACAACCCCACTGTGAGTTCTGTGTACAGCTCTGGGGCTCCTGACACAAGGTCGACATGGATCTGTTGGAGTGAGGCCAAAGTAAAGCCAGGAAGATGGTTGGAGGGATGGAATACTTCTCCTATGACGAAAGGGGAAGAGAGATGAGATTGTCCAGTCTAGAGAAGAGAAGGTTTTGGCATCACCTAACTGCAGCCTTCCAAGGCCTAAAGGTAGCCTACAAGAAAGATGGAGAGAAACTTTTTACAGGGGCATGTAGTGATAAGACAAGAGGGAATGGTTCAAACTGAAAGGGAGTAGGTTTAAATCAGATATTAGGAAGAAACTTTTTACTGTGAAGGTGGTGAGGTACTGGAACAGGTTTCCCAGAGAGGTTGTGGATAGTCCATCACTGGAAGAGTTTAAGGCCAGGGGCCTTTGAGCAAGATGCTGTTCCTGCCCACAGCAGGACATTGGAACTGCTCTTCCTGCCCATAGGGACATTGGAACTAGATAATCTTTAAGGTCCCTTCCAATCTACACAATTCTATGATTCATTCTAAAATAATCCATGGTTTTGAATAATCTAAGTCATGTGGTGATATTTTTAGAACACAGGGATGAGTTTAATTAATTTTGGAAACCACATCTTCCAAGTATTGCATACTCTAATAAGGTTTATTGTTCTGCAACACTTAAAAATTAGTTAAATGCCTGTGTATGCAGGCAGAAACTATTGATGTTTTTTCTTTGTTATCACTTAGTCTTACTGTAGATAGGACAGAATTCACAAAATACTGATATATTTCCAATAAAAATCATTTGCTTTGCCTTCCAAGAGAATTCAGCACAAAGAGCACTTAACACTTGTTTCTAATACAGGTTAATAAACTTAGCCTTACTTTTAAGTCAACAAACCTATCTGGACTTGATGGTTTCAGAACAGAGGTTTATAAAAATATGATTAGTCTGTTTCTGAAATGTTTAATGCTTAACTTTGGAAAGGATGACATCTTGAGTCATTGAGTGTATTTGCTTCTAAAGGCTTTTGAAGGAACGATCAGAACCCCTTAGGATTTTAGACCATGACAAATTCCTTGATAACTATTTGCACAAAAAAAAGGGTTAGGATTTTCAAGCACATGAAGTGCTCTTTGGGCTTGCTAACTCTAATCAAACAAGCTTCATTTCTAGAGGGTGCTTGATATAATACTCTTTATAATTAAATGCATTTCATTCCAAGTGCAAACTCTGTTCTTGGCCTTCAGAAGCCAGAAAGCAGTAGGACAGTGTTAGCAAAGCTAGTTAGCTAAAGCATTGATTAAGGCTTAAAAGGGTATTTTCATCTAACAATATCTGGATATACCATTTGCTTTTAGGTTTGTGATTTTGGGTTCTTTTAGTTTGCATATGGAGCATCCTTTGCAAAAGTTGCATCTTAGAAAGAAAATATTTTTGATTAATAAAGAGTGGGGTTTTTTTCTTTCTGTTTGAAAGAAGATTACATTTAAAAAGAAAAGTGAGATTCTTTTTAAAATGATCTGCTAGTATTTATAACATTATTACAGATATCAGAATGCTGTTATTTAATTCATTGACTCTATGACTTACTGGTCTTTGGCTAAAAGCAGAATTTAAGCTATTGAAAAGAGAACCTCTTACTTAGAAACTTTTACTTTCCTCTAGTTTTAGTTTCATGCAGGTTAAGGATTTTTGAGCTACATGCCTTCTGGATGAAACTAGCTGTCACCAGCCTTGGACTCAGATAATTTAAATGGTCCAGGTGTAACTGTGGAACCTGGAATAGCTGGAGTTTTCTTCCTCTGACTATTTCATAAATTAAAATGCACAATGTGAACATAAATTAAGGATAGCTTGCAAAACTTGAAGCCACACCTATAATAAACTTTAAATATGGAAAAAGTGCCAATAATGTTATTTGTATTTTATGTGATAACTGACACATCCATAACTGCAGAATTAACAATAAATAATATGTAAACAGGCCAGAAAGTGATACTGCAGTCTCAGACACAGAGTAGGAAGAAAAAAAAAGTCAGTCTTTGCAGATATTTACTTTTCATGCAGTCTTTGAGTGAAAAAAAATTATATGTTTACCACTAGCTGAAAGGATTCCTGATGTTCTTTGCCTTTTCCATAGTTTCATAGTATGCATTTGGAAAGTTGTCAAAAGACTAAAGGCTGTTACATGAAGGAGGCTGTGTATATATTTAGCTGTTTCCTCATGGAGGAAATACCATGCTTGCTGGGCATGAACAGTGTCTGAAGAGAAATTATCTAGACATATTGAGAATAGCACCATAACCCCAAAAAATGTCAGCAGGCATTTCCAACAACTATTTCCTGGGAGGGAAAAAGGCTCCACACCAGACTTCACATCAACTACTCCCCAAAGAAACCACCTTAGAGATTTAAAATTTTACATGTTCTGTGTTTCATAGTCACTTCTTGAGAAAGAAGTGCAGACAACCTCAGTGGCAAAGAAAGTGTTTGTTGATGGTTAATTATGGAATTGCCCCCTAAGTGGAATTCAGAGCCATGTTGTTAAGATACTCTCCATACACATTTATGAAGTCAGTTAATTCTATTAAAGTTGTATAAAACCTCCCAAGGGAAGAGAATTTTCCCTTGAGTAGCCGAGACATGTTGACAACACAGCTTGAAAATCCTACCCAGGTACTGTAGCTGCAGGGGCAGATGAGTGCTTCTATTCACTGGCGTTCCCTTCTGGACCATTTTTATCCAGACATTCCTTTTAACTACTGAGAGGGCACTGTTTCCTCTCATCCTGTCACTTGTTACTTGGGAGAAGAGACTGCCTCCCTGCCTGGCCACAACTTCCTTTCAGGTCGTTATAGACAGCAAGAAAATCTCCCCTGAGTCTCCTTTTCTCAAGGCTGAACAATCTGACACTGGAGAAGGGAAAGAGGAGTCCAACTCATGAGGAAGAAGGAGTGCCAGAGACAATGAGGTGAATCGACCATAATCCCACTCCCCTGCCCCTATGTATTGTTGTGGAGGAGGAGGTACAGAATTCAGGAGTAAGGTTAAGCCTGGAAAGAAGGGAGGGGTGGAGGAAAGTATTTTAAGATTTGGTGTTAATCTCACATTATCTCACCCTGATTTGACTGGTAACAAATTCAATTAATTTTCCCCCAAGTTTCCATCTTATTTTCTCCCCTCCCCTGTCCAGTTAAAAAGCACAAGTGATAGAGCAGCTTTGATGGCCACCTGGCATCCTCCACCTACCACAACCTCAAGACCCTTCAGCAGATGCAAGAATTTAGTTGTTGATCCTGCAAAGCTGCATTAATATTTTACACAAGTTTCAGTAAGAATTTGCATATCTATATAATTATGCATGTGTGAGTATTTCAGGCTTGGAAAGATACAGGCCAGACACAACCACTCAGGGGTACATTAGTGGGGACAACTGAAAACTCTGCTAGTTTTATAAACATAAATACAGACTTCAGAAATGAACATAACCACATAAAAAATCAGGACTATGAATGGGCACAAGAACTTGAAGGAAGATTTTAGGTGACATTTCCAGCTGTGATGTGAGAGGAGACTGATTTTAGCTATGTAAATATCCCCCCGCCCAAAAAAAAAGTACTCACAAAAAATAAGAATTTCAAAAGTTTTACTTTAGTTCATTGAGGAACTAAAGATAGAATATGGACTGAATGATGGGGAAGGATTATATGAAATGTATCACAGAAAGAACAGATATAAATGACAAATGGAGGTGAGCTATGAATTGAATGCTATAAAATATAAAGAAGACTATTATGATTTCAGATACGTACTGATGCTTTATAGAAATAATACAGTTTAAGTTATGACTGATTTTAGGAGTAGAGATATATGTTGAAAGAGAAATAATATAAAATTAAAATATGAAACATGTATATACTAAAATTGGGAGTTTTAGAAGGGAGAGGAGATGGTGAAGTAATGTGTCCTCAAGATCAGAACAAGTGACCCAAGTAGAGGTTGCCATTTTCATAGTAAATGCAGTATATAAAACAAAAGTAGTGCAACTGCTAAATTGCACTGTGGTCACTTCATTTGTGTTTGTCCAAATCTTGTTCAGTCAGGCATAAGTACTGGAATGAATATTAAATTTCAAGCAGGCCATATCTGAAGGGATTATTTACAATAAAATGTAATGATATTGAGGAAAGAATCAACTAAAGAGAAAGGTTTAGTATTGCATACAGGTAGAAATCTAATAAAAGAAGGACCTTATAAAGTCAGGCCTTGCTCTGCTGAATTAGCAGCTGGCTTGTTACTTCTTCTAAGTGCAGCTAGCTAAGTTCCCATGTGCAAAAATCTTGAGAATTAAAATCCGTTTTGCATAACAACATATTCTTAGAGAGAAAAGTAAGTTGTACCTGTAATAACAAAAGATCTGTCCCATGAGAATCCACAAAGAAAAAATGTAAACACCTATGGATACAAAGTCTTAACACATACGCACAAAAACACCTTTTAACCAATGAACTGAGCAGTGAGAAAACTACTAGCCAACTAGAGTTAAACACAAAGTCCATAAAAATTGTATAAAAATGTTTTATGTGAATAAAGAATGGGCTTTTGCTGCATGAGGAAACAGAGTCTCTGCTGCTTTATTGCAACAGTTTAGTGTTTTAAAAAGCTTACAGTGGATAGTTTTGTGTAATAACTTATGTCATATACTTATCAAGTTAACTGAAATAAACACTCTAGAATAACTAGATAGATCTTTTCTTTAAGAGCTATCAAATGGTAAAAAAAAAAAAATTTGAATTTCAGACCTTGAGAAGAATGCTAAAAAGGACAAAAAGACAAAAGGGATATTAAAAATGCAAAAAAAAAATGAAATAGAAATCTGAGAAGAATGATGAAAACAGTAAAACAGATAAAGGAGATATTAGAAAGGAAAGAGATAATTGAAATAGATATGTGTATTAAGAGATGCTACTCGCATTTCTAAAAAGATTTTGAGCGCTGCAAAATAAAAGATCAGTGAAGGATGAAGTTGAAAATTTCAAGATGGAATAAGATACAGAGTAAAAGAGAATAGGAAAAGAGATAAACCATTAAATTGACTTTTCTTCCATGAACTGCACAGTATTTATGAGAGAATAAGAAATCATGTCATCTGTTATTAGCTGGGTGTCCAGGATCTTGAGGGCTTTCAAAAAGGGTGAAGAAATATCATATTTGGGCAATTTTAACAAATCTTGAGGGGCAAAATAAAACCTTTATCTGACATTTAAGAAAATAACATAAGACGTATATACACACACACACACACAATATAGGGTTAGTTATAAAGTAGATTTTTTATGACACCTTATGAGTAAAGGACCATGATATATTTATGACTGATCTTTAAATAGAAGACTAAACAGTTATTTTTCTCTTAATTTAAATAAAATAACTAAAAAAAAAAGGATAAATAATTTATTATTATGGTCCAAATCCTGAAAAATATTTATTTTTATCCTAAGCTCCTCCAAAAATAAGCTTCTCGTCTTATTGTTACTAGGCAAGTTGTAAAATATTGGAACACTATGGGAATTCATTCAAAGTTTCTATATCTTTCAAGGTCTGGAGCTATGCAAAAATACAGACGGGCTATGAACATCTCAATTGCAGGACAGACTTTCTGTAGAGTACACAAAGAATGTAAAAAATTGCAGAATATATTCTCCTTGCCTCGTACATTGAGTAAGGAGTCACCTAAAACCACATGAAACAAAAATTACCTGAAGTAGATAATGGAGAAAGAAACAAACCGACAAATATTTGTGACAGAGGTGCCTCATAAATCTGTTTCTTTGTTTTAATCAAAATTCTCAACCTGAAGCCTTATGATGTAAGTTATGTGTCCATATATTTTTTTCACTCAGGAAAACTACCGTCAGTGCTTTCTTTCAGAAAATACCTCATAAAAGATATTATTTCACCCTCTTCATTTTTTATGCAGCTATTTAGTAGGTGATGTCAATTCCCATTTCCTTTTTACCTTTCAATACAATGTCTTAAAAACAAGAATACTCTCTGAGTTAGGTTATTTTTTGTGCTTTCTTCTGAAGATGCTATGATGCAGCTAAAATAAAAAAATCTTTTATCTCTTTAACTTCATAATCCTGTGGTATCAATTTACCCATGAAGTAGTTAAATGCAAGTTCTGATCCCACATCTTGATGCTATATTTATATATTTTTAGTAACAACCCCAGCCCCCATCCAACACAACACTCCTCATACCTATAGTCTTTAAAGCAAAGACAAGAGATTTTTTGCTCAGCCAGCACACACACTGTAACCATAAATCTTAGAGCTTCGTCTAGCTTCTTCTTTCTGACTCACAAATTTTAAGTTTCCTCTAGTTTCAACACAATGTATTTAATGTCCCATCTCCTCTGAGACTTTAATCCATAACAGGATACATTCTTTCTAGAAGGTTTGGAAGAGCATTTTCTCACAGAAAAAACTGAACACATATCCTGAATGCATTAACTCAGCTCTCATGATGTACTCCTGAAGCTGGGAAAAGTAGTAGAATGTATTTTGCTTGGGGCAAGATCTGTTGGGCTGAAACCAAATTTAACTCTGCTTATTCATTTTAATAAATCCCTAATTAACAGAATCAGATACTGCCTAAGCACAAACAACAATTTATTTCCCCAAAAGTAGTATGAACATAAAAAAATGTTGTCATGTAACTGGAAAATTTTAGTACCAAAAATTTAATTAGATTATTCTGGTTTCAGCTGGAAAAAAAGTTAATTTTTTTCTTAGTATCTGGTAGAATAGTATGTTTTGGATTTAGTACGAGACTAATGTTGATAACACACTGGTGTTTTGGCTGTTGCTGACCCTAAGTCAAGGGCTTTTTAGTGTCTCATGCTCTGCCAATGAGGAGCACAAGGAATTGGGAGGGAGCACACCTGGGACAGCTGATCCAAATGGATATTGCATAACATAGAGCACCATTCCCAGTGTATAGACTGAGGGAAGTTGGCTGAGAGGAATTAATCATTACTGAGGGATGGGCTGGGCATCGGTCACAGGATGCTGAGGAATTGTGTTATTTGTTGCTTGTTTCTTCTGGGTTTTATTTCTCTCTCCCCCTCTTTTTTGTTGTCTCCTTAATAATAATAATAATAATAATAATAATAATAATAATAATAATAATAATACAATTCTTAAACCTTTCTCATCTCATTGCATGGGGTTTACCTGTTTTGATTGTCCTCCCCATCCCACTCTGGCAGGGGGAAGACTGAGCAAACATCTGAGTGGTGTGTAGCTGTTGTCTGGGATTAAAATGCAACAAGATACAAAACTTCAGACTTTCTGCAGTAAGATGTCAAGAAAGAAATGTCATCTGAGCATTACACGTAAAACCTAAATTTCAGCAGATTCATTTTCTATGAACTCAGCTTTTAGCATAAAATAGTATTTGGCAATGGGATGAATCACAAAAAAAATTAATAGTTGCACTATTTCATTGTGTTAGAATTTACCTGTTTACTTCACATAATTATGTAGTTCTTACTGGGAATGCCTAAAAGCTTAAAGATAAATTTTCTGTTGCCCTCCTGTCCATTTGTGCCTACATTATATTTCTTGGTTTACATTAATTTCCAATGTCTGTACTGGAAATCTGTCTCTGCAAGCACATTTATTGTGTGAAGCAAAATGTGAAATGTTTTAGTATTAAATGGAATCACATGGACAAAAAAAATCAGTTTAAATAACACTGTAAAGTAAGATATAGAGTGTGAAGTACATTTATTTACTTAAATACCAGTCTTTA
The DNA here is from genome assembly GCA_008694505.1 of Cyanoderma ruficeps. Classification (NCBI taxonomy): domain Eukaryota; kingdom Metazoa; phylum Chordata; class Aves; order Passeriformes; family Timaliidae; genus Cyanoderma; species Cyanoderma ruficeps. The sequence goes on from VZDJ01000623.1 coordinate 13,629,104, forward strand.
AAGTCAATCAAATCTGTGTTTTAAGAATATATTTCCATATGATTACCCTTAGCCCAAAATTGCACATAATCTACCCCTCCAACTTAATTTATAATATTAATAACAAAAACATAATACAGACTTTGAAAAGGTAGATGGTTTTGTACTTAAAATACTGCTTTGGAAAGGAAAAAGGAAGCAGGCAATAAGAAACAGACTCAAAAAAATATGTAAAGATTTGTAGCATTATGGCATATAAGGTTCAGTATGATTTTTGGCTAGAAGGTCTATATATTATTACTGTAATTTTATATGTGCTCATATCCATAGAAAAGATTTTTGTTTTCATGTATACTTGGTTTTACATCCCGTTTTGAAATTAAATTGAGAACAGAGTTTGTCTTTCACTTCTTCTTGAACCTTAGAGCACTCTGCAGAAAGCAAGGGCTTTGAAATGTTTCTTTGTTTGTTTGGGTTTTTTCTCTCATGGTTACAAGATTGCCTTCATGCCATTCCTTCTTTTCCATACCTTGACCCATTGTAATAGCAAAGTTCTAAGCAGATAGCCATCCATCTGGAATTCAATGTTGCGAAAGAAAATAAGATTATTTGGGATTTCTTCTCATCTCTTGCAGTATTTATATGCACGTGTAAAAGGGACATAAGAATTAGAATCACCTGCAGGTGTCTGTAAACGCCTGCCTGTATCACTCTGACTTTGTTCAGGCACTCTCAGCTGTATCAGAAACACTCTCCAAAGGTAGGGAGTGGGAGAAGTGGTGGATGAGAGAGGAAGAGAAGGAGGGAGGGAGGGAGGGAGAGAAAGAGAGAGATGCATACACACATATGAACTGATTACTTACAAATGCACGCCAAAGACAGGTTAAACATCACTATGCTTGCTACTCTCTGTAAGATGCCTGAAGAGAACTTGCTTTTGAAAGAACTTCTTTGGATCATGTGGGTCTGTTTACAACAGCAGAAATAAAATAAAATAAAATTCACTTTTTGAGATGGTCAGTGTGTGTTAGAACTTGATTTATGCCATTGATGTGTGTCGCCGTTTCCCAATTTTTTTTCAATGTAACCTTTTAAATATATGGATTTCATGAAAGGTCTTGCTCAGTGAAATTCTTGGTAAAGTTCCCATAGACCTCAAGGCTACTACTGAATGGTTTTCAAGCAGTAGAATGAGGGAACAAGGGCAGAGAACATGTTCAAGACTCTCCATGAACATATTTTATCATATTTTCCAAATGAAATCCTGTATCTTGACTGAATGCATCCACCAGTCTGGTAAATGTGATCAATTTTCCTCAAAAAAATCTTTCTCTCCTTATGCCAGACTTAGGCCACAATAGAATGTAAATCCCTAAATATCATAGAACCATTGCTAATAAAAGGCCTCTGATCTTGAATTGACTTTACTCTGCAAGTTCTGAGGACTCATCTGGACTCATCTTCACTAGAAATATAAGCTCAGTTTTTTCTTGCTAATGCCTAACCTGCCTGAGCTAGAAAATGTTTACAGGAACAGTCTGACAAACTGAGATGTCAAAACCCCCAAAATACAGCAGCTCCTTTACTTGATCTTGAGAAAGGCTGATGGGCCATTTCCAGACTTAAACTGGGCTACAGTGAGGAGAAAACAATCTCTGATAACAAAAATAAACTCAAGCTACCCAAGATAAAGGAAGGATAAATCACACCATGAGTAGCATTCTCTCATTTGAAGAATTCAGGATGATGACAAGTCTGATTGTTGAATAAAGATCTATCACTGACACTAGTACCCAAAGTTTGTGTTCAATAATTTTGAACAAATTATGATGAGGTTTTATGATGATGAAACCTTACAGATGAGGTTTTTCTGTAGTAATCAGTTCATCTGGACTGCTTAAATATCACCTTAGCTAGTAATAATTCCTTTATTTGTATTTTGACTATTTTTTATTTTTTCCCAAGATTTTGAAAGCACTAAGAACATTGGGATAAATTCACATTTTGCATATGTACCTAACAGAAGTCTGACCTACTTGCCTCATAGTAAAACTTTATTTTGGTTTAGAAAAGACCTGGTGCTCTAAAATAAATCATTAACATGTTAGTAAAAATATTGGAGTTGAGAAATAGTGTCAAATGTTAATAATTGTTTATGATTGAAATAATACTTTTCCTAATCCCTCTGTTGTGTGCTCTTGTAAAACACAGGAGATCGGCTAAAGCCTTGCCCATTAATAAACTCCTCAGATTAATTGTCAGACTTTTAAGAATGTTTACAAAATAATACATGTGTAGTTTAACAATCCAAGCTTGTGAACATACCGAATGTACTCAATTCAAATGTAGCACACAGAATTTTGTTTCTTTGGACATTTTTCAAAGGTTTACAACAGGGCTAGAATGATCTTACACTACATGTGAGAAGAACCTTGAATAGCATCATTCAGAGGGAAATGGTACAGAAAAGCAAGGTACTCCAGTACCTAAACCACATTTGGTCAAAAATTAATAATAATTTGGGCTAAATTATAGGTATTTAGGAATAAGTAGAATAGTTAAAATACTTTGTTAATCTATGGTTACATTAAAGACTTGTCTTCTAAAGAAAAAAATCATAATGCATTTCAGAGGGTTATAATTTTCTTTAAAATATTACATAAATAACTGTAAATTTAATTTTCAAATGATAATTTACAATTTGACAGAACTTAATTCTTTTATGTCAACTCATTTGACACTTCTGAATTTAATATGCTGTGTTTAAAGTTTTTAATTTTAATATCAGTTAAAAAGGTTAAATATATCCTTGCAACAAGTCAGATAAATAACCACACTAAATGATGCAAAACATTTTTTTTGGTGATTATTATGCCCATAATGCAGTTCTTTTGATATTTTTAAGTTATTCCCTCTTTAATACAAAAAAATCCCCTACATTTATTCTATCAATGTCTCTTCTTTAAAATCAAATAATCTGAAGTATTATCATTCTCGATAATCAATAGCAAATATGGATTCATACTAATGGGCAGAGATTGGCATTTATTAGAAAAAAATATAACTATACCAATTTAGAAATGGTGTGGAAACACCACAGCAACTGATGAGTTAACAAAAATACTGGATCTAAGAAGCAGTCTGACAAAACTGGTGAGACTTACCATAACTAACACTGGATGAAACCACTCTGCATATAGAAGGCGGGAGATATTTGGAAATTGACAGGATTTTTTTGCTGAACCGTGACAATTCTAAAAGCAGTGTAATCACTTCACCTGACACCCGACTCCACTAGGTCCAGGCTTTCTTCTGCATGAACTACTTCCGGAGATTTTTTTAATTATTATTATTAAAGCCTTGATAAGTGCTCCCATTTTAGAAGGATGAGAGATTAGTTTGCAGCCTGTGGAAATTCACAGAAGCAATTACAAACCATACACATACATAGATCTGTTCATATTGTCTTTCCTTCTCACCAATCCTAACTAAATTTTCTTTCACAAAAACATTAATTATGACAGAAAATTGGATTTCTTTCTCCATAGGTGTTTCTTTCACTCAATATGTTCCTTATTTTATCCCTACCTTATTCTCACTTGACCATCTCTGGTTTCTTAACGGTGGAGGTTAGGATCCTTTTATAGTCATACCACAAGGCACAGTCAGCAAAGCTGAGTTTCAACAAATCACATCCTTTTAAGTCTTAATATATAACTCTTTATTTGTATCAATCTATTGTTATGCACTCCCCTGGTATGTTTTATACCCCTGCTTGCCTTGTCTGTTTTATTTAAGTCTGTAAAGCAGCTTGTAGGAAAGAATCCTTGTCTGATGTAAATCCAGTCATATTCCAAAGAAGCTACCTCAAATTACATCAGCCTCCAGTGTAGCTCATTATGTTCCTTTGATATCTACTTTGCCTTATTTATGGCAGGAGAATAAGCTATGATTTACATTGACTATTAAATTTTAGACTGAAATGTCTAGCTTTATGTTTTCTCTTTTAGCATTTGTCTTTAACTCCATTCTCAGCTGTCAAGGCTTTTATATGCCCTGGTAGGAATTCTTAGGGGAGAGTTCCAGGTACAGAAGGAAGCAGCCAAAACTGTCATACAAGTTAGAGATTTCTCACTTCCTCCAGACATCTAACTTTCATAACACCAGCCTTAATATTAACAGATTTGATTATTCTCCATTACCATCTTACAGTAGCCCTACTGTACACCTTGGGTTCCTACACTATGGCCTGGTAGGGGTCATGACAATACCTCTTTTCTTCCCTGTCCTCTTCATAATCCAGAATATTTGCTTGTGTGATTTATCAGGTGGACTTATGGTAATAATGATGAAAGCATTTTATTTTTTTCTGGGTTTAATTGTGATATCTTGCTGCTGTATAAACCTATTACCTTTACCAGAGGTTCATACTTATATGTCTTTCCTTGTGAGTAGCTTAAAGAACATTTTGCTGTGTGAAGATGTGTAACATAATTATTTTAGGTGTATTTCAAGCATTTCAAGTTAATTAGCCATCAATAAAATGTAAAGCATAGCAATTATTTTTACACTCTATACAGACTTTTGAGTGACAACAAGAAAGGGTCACATTTTTGCCTCATTCAGTCAGAGCTGCAAAAAATCTCCATGTTAGAAATTAAATTCTGCAACAAAAGAAAATGTTTGCAAAAGTGAGAAGTATCTGAAATGTTTTATTTTTCACCACCTAATTTTCCTGCCACCGTGCAGCTCGTTGGAGACATATTTGTTACTGTTGTAAGTTAAATCAGTTTTTCTAATTTCATTGCTGTACTGCACTTTGGTAGGCTTTGGACAGTCATCTTAAGAATATAGGAGTAACGCAACCTGATTTGTGATGAACACCACACATGTACCTCTAGGGACTCATTAACTTCTAAAAGCATTAAAAGATGTGTAGGGATCCTATTTTTTGGAACAAGACCAATCTTCCACTTCTTAGACATTGGTAACAGCATAATGATCATAGATCTTTTAAAAGATATTCTACCCCTTCCAGATGTGGATGACACATAATTTTTTTTATGCTCAAGCCTACCTTATCATCATATGGCTGGACTTGGTGTTCTTGGAGGTCTTTTCAAACCTGAATGACTCTATGATTCTGTCATCATCACACACAGGGAAGAGACTAGTGTATTAAAATAGAAAAACAGAAAATAATAACTCAAATAAAGATGGCTAGTGAAGTGTCCATCTGGATTTTTGCCTTTGGTAAATCATAATCAAAATCAGAATATTTCTTGAAAAGATCTGTTAATTCATAATTAGAATATTGATTTTTTAATTGGTTCTAAGTAACAATTTAATAAGTACATAGATGTTTTTAGCACTTCTCTATGTTTAATTTCTTAAGTGTTCTTGAGCTGATAAAAAATGACTGTATATTTTGTGTACCTATTCCTTATGAATATTTTAATTTCAAAAAGGTACATAACATTACTGATATTTTGACCCAGATTGAAAACAAAATTTACAGTTCCATAATAATATATTTGGGTAGTGTTTCACTTAAAGGAAAAGAAAACAAAAGGAAAAATATGCTATAATGCTCTCGTCATATTGAATGGTGACCACTCAAATTGCATATAGTTTTTCAGTTACTCTCTTTTGTGAAAAGTGACCATTCAGTGAACTCTCTTTATCTTTGTGATTCAGCAGCAGAAACTTTCACACTCGAGCTACTTCTTCAGAAATTTCAAGTACAGTGATTGTTTATGAAAAGTGTACTGTGAAAATCAATTTTCCCCTCCAAATATTTCAAAGGAAGCATCTGTCCTTTATGAACATGTTTTTTGTAAGTCTTCACTGGAAACCAGATGAAGTTCAGTCATATCACAGTTGTCATCTGCAGATACAATTATACAGCTATATTTAATGCCTCAGTGGATAACCCCACATTACAGTTTAATTTTCCACAGAAATCTAAATTTGTTCTTGGACTGTGTATTTTCTATCACATTAGATAATCAGTTGGAGGAGAAATCCAATTTTAACTCAATCAACAATATTTTGAGGAAGGTTGTGTAAAATAACTTGCACAGATATTAGTATGCAATCCGATATGTGACTAGTCTGTTCATTTATTCACTGCTGGAAACATATTCTGGCATGAGACTGAAACTCTATGAATGATCCCTGGAGTGTCTTTTTTACTGTTTTGGGACATATTATTCTCCTGGGGGGGGGTTTATTTGTTTGTTTTGTTTGTGTTTTTCTTTTTCTTTTTGGCAAACAACATGGCAGATTTTTTACTGTTTAACCTGGAAATTTCTAGTTCTAACTCTGAGCACCAACACCAAAGTGGCATTCATAGTACCATGAAATAGATATGACATTTATTTTGCTACATTGCAGAAGAAAACAATATCAAATACAGTTCAAAACTGTTTGTCTATTTTCTCCTGATGATGAAGGATTGGTTTCTGTACCCCTGCATGTTTATTTTAGTTGGCTTCAAACTGATGGGAATCATTGGACTTCATGAGATCTTCACGTATACAGCTTGATGTATACAGTTATACCAACCTCCATGGTATTCACCTTTCATTTTGTCTTAGTAGTTATTCCTTAATATTAATCCCAGAGATTTTGAGTGCTAAATATTATCTCCTTTTTCCTTGTTTCTGAATGGTAAAAAATAGTCATAGTGCACTGACACAAAATACTCATTCTGAAGCAGGCATGTGTTTCAGTTAGCTTCATATATATTCTTTGAATTCAGTACTAGAAACTTTAGAAAAAATTGTAATAGGGTGATTGCATTGTACCATGAGGCAGAGTGATTAGACTGATAGGAACTGGTATGTCTGAACTGGGCCAGTGTGGAGATTTAGAAGTGAGTTGCTCTATTTCCTTTTCCTTATCCACAGATATAAATTAAACATTACCATGGATCCCAAATGGTGTAAACTTAGAGCAGATTTCTTTTCTATTGCCTGAAAAACTGATTTAATAATAGGGTTGCTACAGTTCCTTCCTTTCAACCCCATGACCTTTCTGTGAAAAGAAAACAAGCTCTATAATTTCCAGAGCCAGCATCCTCAGCTAGACTTTAGTACACTCTTCAAGGTTACCTGAGACACCTTTCCTACCTAAGTGTGAGGACAGAATTATTGTGGCTGCAGATTTCAGATTTTATTTCTTTATGTTAGCCTTTCATGTGATCAGCAATTTTGCTGTACTTTCCACAGAAGAAAGTATAGCAAAACCACAGCTTGGAAAACCACAACTTGGTAGCAATAAAATATATCTCCTGTCATAGAGTCTTGTTCTCTTGCTTACCCTTTAGGAAGTCCTTCTTTTTATCGTCCTCTCACAAGAAAGTGCAAGTTCTAGGTGTTCTTACCCAATCCAAAGTCATGTGTCTACAGAAAGATGAATGCAGACTATAGCATAAAGCAGAGAGGCTTCATTATCGAAGAGGCTGATGAGAGCATCAACGGTGATTGTTATCCTCTTCAGCAGGAATGTGGAGTGCTACTTTCTTTGCTTTCCTATAGATAACAGGTGTGATATACATTGTTCTATCAATGCATCATGGCTTAACCATAAAAATTGGAAGAAAGCTAAATACAGATTAATATAGTGCTATGTGAAAGATGACAGTGGAGACAATTGTCATTTCATTGAGAATGCAGGTTCATGTTTTCTGGACATAGAAGTGATTTTGTGTTAAAATAAGGTGTCCATTGGCATCAGGAAGGGTCAAATGTTCAGGCATGAAGAATACTATCGAGTAGATGGTTCTGGTGTGCCTGAATTTTCTGAACTGATGGGTAAGGTCCTAGAATACCTTGCAGTACCAGGAACTACCGGTCTTATGACAGGGCATGCCTGTCACTAATGATCTGCTAGGATTCACTGAGGACTTACTGGCTGGGGATATATCCGTCACTGGTGGTCACAGTGAAGCTGGACATGCTGCTTTACCAGAATTCAAGGAATATGTGTGTGTCACAGGTAGTAATTTCTGATAAGTAGACAAGATGATGGAAATAGCACCTTACAGGAAGACAACCTTGAGGACAGATTGACCAGTAGCTGATGAAGAGCGTTTCATTAGGCAAAACAGGAAGCTTCTTGGGACCCGGAATGGTCAAGACAGGAACTCATGAATGATATGCCCACAATTAGTTACTTGTTCCTTGCAGAGGTCTATGAAGGCTATTCCATAGCCAGAAATGGGTTATCCATGCTAGCTGATTTTAAGAGTGAGAGGTAGTCCTCATAAAATTGTACAGACTTTATTATCCTGCCTAAGGCTGGTAGCTTCTCTTACTCAGATATGTTCTTGAAAAGCCTGTGCAGTGTTGTGACCAGTGTAACCTAATTATAAATTATCTGGCACCTCACCTGTGCTGGAGATAACTTTCCTACTGCTTAAGAGCTCTCAGGCATTTGCAGTCTATGACAGCATGTCAGAAAACACAGAAGCAGAGAAATCATTGCTGAGGAGCTAAGGAAGGAATTTATTTCAGATATTGGTGAAAGCAGGTCAGAAATTCTTCATAGATTTATTGGAGTTTGATACATTTATAGTTCCTTTGAGGTAGGTGAGGCCTAGGAAGGACTTGGAAACAATGAAAAGGGCAAAGTCTTCTGGGACAGATGGCATGGATTACGTTGCACGGCTAAGAGACAGGATCTTTGAAATACCTCAGAGAATGACAAGCATTATTCTAAGGCTACTTATGATATGAAATGTTTATTCATCTTTACACATCCTAATTCCTTTAATGTGACCACTAGTTTTTGTATTACATATATATGTTTTACTTCTGTGGGCTACCTCTAGAAAAAGGCAGTGGTCCGTAAAGCAGAAGAATTACCTTAGTGCAGTGAGTCTAATGATACAGGTCTCTGCAGGAAGTCTTTTGTCACCTTATTGCATGAAAACTTATGTCTAGTTTGCTAGGAGTTATCCTAATCCTTTTGATTGTGGCTGTGTGAGCATGTTCTGTGAATACTTTCCTCCAGCATACATGACAGTAAAAGGTTTTATGTGCTCTTGAGAGTTTTTGTCTCTTATTTCCCTTCCTTTATTATTTCTCTATATTTCAATGGTTCTATCTAGTCATATATTAAGGTGCAAATTGCTTCTGTTCCAAAATCATGAAAAAATAAGTTAAGTAAAAGCAGACACGGAAACAATCTGTGTGTTTTGATTGTAACTAAACTATTGCTCCCAATTCAAAACACTGTTATCCTTTCATTTAATACTTTATCTTGTTCTTTTGGGGGGCAGAGGGAAAGCTTGCAGACACTAAGTGATAATTTAAGCTATGCTTTTCTTACTGGAAAATTTCTGCAAATAGTCACTTTGACCAAGATTGAAAAAGCTAATTTTGTGACAAATGGTTGGGCTGAAAACAGAGTTCAGGCTAAAAACAGGAATTTGTTTTGGACTCTTAGTGCTGGGAGTTCTGTAGTGACACAGCATGTATTGCATTTGTTGTAGATATTGACTTTGTAATCAAATCTTAAAAGCATTAAAATCTCTTCTGTGTTCATGGCAAACTGGAGCATATGCCTACTACTTTATAAATCTTTTGACAGAAACTAAATTTCAGAGATGTCACTCACAGTATTTAACATACTATACTTTCTTCATTATAATTCCAAGAATATACTAGGATAAGTGCTTGAGCAATTAGTATCAATTGCTCTGTGTTTGTGCCTGTGAGTAATTTGCATATTTAAATTCATATGTCGAGTTAAAATAGACTTTTGCTGGCCACCACAGGAGAATTTTAATACATTTAATTTCTATAATACAATAATTAATTATTTTATTGTACTTCAAGAGAGGGATGCTATACAGATGTTTCAATTAAAAATCCACATCTGAAATTTTTAATAGCAAATAATTTTGTAGAGAATAATTATAGTTTCTGAATTATACCTAATAATACTATAGTTATATGAATTAAAAGTTCATTAATTATAGCTGATGATTTATAGAAAGAAAAATTTGAAATGTTCGTTATGAACTTCTTTACCTCGTTATGACATATATCTTGTTATTAACGGTCTTGTGCTAACATGATACTCTTGTAATGTGAAAAGTTGCCTGACATCATTTGGAGCATGATACCATGCCATTTAAGTCTCACAGCCAGTGCTTTTTCATTTCTAATGGAAAAGTCATTAGGTATTCTGGATCACTTTTTGAGACACTCAAAAAGAAGGCCTTGGAGGTACCAATGCTTTTGCTGACTCTAGACCAAGAAGAGGACAAGGGCCATAAAACAATGGAAGGATTGGGTAGGTGCAGGAAGCTCCCATAAGTGTGTGAAAGAGCTTAGCATCTCCTGAAATGCTAGTTCAAGGCAGTGGTGACTGGTGCACTCCCTGTCCTTGTCCATCCTGTCCAATTCTGAAGGAGACAGATGTCTCAGCGCTTGCCAGTGCAGCACTGACACCTCGGGTTAGTGATGAGCTATATCTCTTGATGCTCTTAGAGGAATAAAGGAGCTATGCCAGCAATTGTGGAAAGAATTCTCTGACATGAGGGAAGATGGAATGATGAAGAAGAAATGAAAAGAGCAAAGTGGAAAAAAATAGCTGCAACTGTATAATGAGTTCTCTGCTTTTTCTAGGCAAAACTCAGGAATCAACCTGGAGAATAAAGACCCTGGCCTCTCAAGCTAGTGTAAAAATGCTCTGCACCTCACAAATAAGAAGTACACACAGATTCTGGCCTTTAACTGTTTAAGTGCCATAATCCCACACTGCTTACAGTATGGACAGCATGGGGAAAGCAGTGGATTCTGTCTGCTTATGTACCTAGCATCTCACTAAACCCAGTGTTTATGTGACGTTTCCTTACTGAATTCTTAATATGCAGTCTTATGTAATATAGCAACCTATCAGCAAACTAACTAATGAGTTCTAACTTTAATTATATACATATTTGGCTCATCAAGGGGCGTTCTTAGGGCAATATAGCAATTGGACAATATATGAATTAGCATGAATTTATATTAGTAAGGGCTAGTTAAGGGTTGAAAACTTTAGGGAGACTACAACAAAACAGTTGGCAGGAGAGAAATTTATGTGTCCTTATGAAAAGATGCAATTGCCTATGTAAATTGCCTAGGGGCATTGCACATCTAATTTTGCATCATTTTTAAATTGAAAGACGGACTGAGTTTCAAAAGTGTACATGACAGGAAAAGTGAGGTGAACTAGGAAACTAGATTTAATAAAATAAATCGCATCTGAATGTCTAAATCATGGAGATCAGTTCAGAGTTTCGCCCTTTTTAATAAAGGATTTAAATAAAAGAAAGTATAAGTTTTCTTCCAAAACCTATATTTTATTGGCTAATACATTTTTAGAACAAAGCAAATGAAGGAAAAGTGTTATAAGTTATGAAGACCCAGTGTGACTGCTATCATAACTATTTTCTTTAGAGTTTTGCATACAAACTTTTGTTTGACTACCTGCAGAGCAGATGTAGAAGGGTTGTTTTTTTTTCTGGGAACACATCCTGGGCTGATAAACTTAGAAGTCTGAGCTCAGTACACTTTTTGTGAGGTATAAACATGCAAATCTGTGTGACTAGCTTGTGGTGGTTATACATTTTCATCAGGCTTCCCACAGACAATTTTAAGTGCTTTCACTCTGGTTTTGTCAAGAGACCTCTTCACTGTTCCTATAGCAGTTGCACAGGTGAAATAATATAACAGACCATTGCAAAAGCAAATGTTTACAATGGATTTTCTCCTACTGTTCAGAAACAAAAGTGAAGGCCAGTGTGAGCAGTAGGAGGTCAACCTATCTTTATTTGATTTAATTCTGTCTGAGTTGTATCCTGTAAAACCTAATGAAAACTCAATATTATCAGCATGGTGTGACAAATCATTCAACAACTTTAACTTAGAAAGTTCTCAATGATTAATTCTTTCTTCTACAAGCTCTGCATAAAACTGCTGGGTAAATGTATTCAAATTTGCCAGAAACCAAACAGGAAAGAGTCTCCCATGCAGTTTCCTACACTTGTTTCCGTATGACTTTTACTCTTAGAAAATAGAAAAAGAAAGCAAATGAAATTGTAGACAATATGAAAAATGTGTCTTGGCAACAACTCTCATAATTGCAGCAAAGTGATTTTATTCTTCTAATATTATTTTTAAAAGATCTCCTGTCTGCTTGTTTTGCCATTTGAAAGTTTGAAAGCATGAACCACCTCTTCTGTCAAGTCATAGATTGAAACTCAGACTGCAAATCATACAAGAGATTTATGCTTTATGTCTTTGATGAGGTTTCTTTCACAGTTCATGAAATGTCATCACCTCTGGAGACTGCTTACTTAACCCAAACAAGGGCAGCCACCTGCACTGAATTCCTGACTAATTGGCCATGTCCTTTCTTTATTCTTTCTTCAGCTGATAATTGCCTCTTCAGCACCTACTAATTCATTGCATTAGTCAACATATTTGTTTGCTTGAATAAACTCACAAAATATTTTTATAGTAAACAAAGGATATTATTTAAATTTTGTTTAATAGCACCAGGGTCCCATGTTTTGTTTCAACCAGTAACATGGAATTTTCAATTATTTCTTACATTTTTTCTGAAAGATTATTTTTTTAGCTCCTGTTTTTCTACACACCCAATTGGTCTGCTGGAAAAAAAAAAGCCACCTTCTGCAGCTATCAGAGAGAACTGCATACCTTTTTTTTTCTTTTTAAAATGGTGTTGAGGTTATGTTACTTTTTTTTCTCTCACTAGAACACATTAGAATAAAACTAAAAATGGGATAGCTTGATCGTCTTTTAAAAGAAGGTCAAACAAACTGATGGAATTTTGTGAAGGAGAAAATCAATGGACATTGTTGCTGAAAGTACTTATGGCTATAGCAGATGGAGAAAATAGTCTGTTAGCTTGCATGTGTCTGTTTGACAGTAAATGAAACATGGCATATAATTAAATGATGATTTCAAATTTGATTCTGAAGTATAATCTCTTAGATTAGAAAACAGAACAAAATGGATCTTGATAAAGGTCATCCTTCTTGATATTTTCTGCCAATATGAGTCCATAGAGCTGGTAGCTGGTGGTAGGTAATACAGCCACAACAGCGTTTCATGCTTACTTTTGTACCCTTGAGTCATCTTAGCCAGATTTTATTAAGTGACTTTAAGAAAAAAGTTTAGTTTCTTGTAGACTCTGTAAGTTATATTCTTTTTTAACTGGGCTGTCTGTCAATGACCTCACCCCTCCTTTGTCAACCAATAGAGACAGTGAGCAAACCCAATAGCCCGTGGAGGAATCACAAAGAGACCTTTTCATCCCCTGTCTTACCTGCTTTATCAGGTTTGGTTTTGACATGTCAGAGAGATTGTTTCCTCACAGCTGCCTGAGTACTGCACCAGCCATGTCAGAGGCCTCCAGACAGACAGACCTTCTGTTGGTAAATGTAGCTCACCAGGTCTCAGGTTAACAAGAGTCTGATGACTCTCCATGAGGCTGGACTTTTGCCTTTAGCAAAAACTGTGCAACTGTCAATGAGCTGTGTGAAGGAACTACAGGAGGAAGTGAACAGGCTGTGCAGTATTCAAGAGAATGAGCAAGAAATTGGTAGGTTATTCTCAGAGGTGCTACTATCTCAGGGGCCTCAAACCTCTACTGTAGAGGAGATGCAGGTGAACTCAGAACCTAAGAGGAACTCGAGGCTTTATCTTAGTCCCAGAGATGACAACACTGGCATAAGGGAAACCTGATGGCCTGAGTCCTGTGACTGAAGTGCCATGGTGGATGACAGGCTGGGTGAGGCAGGGGTGTGTTGTTACATGTAACAGAAGGGCTGAATGGAGCTTACAGTTGGAAAAGACATCCCTGAGGGCCACTGAGTAAGGATTAAGGGCCAAATAAATAAATGCCAGTTATCATGGGAGTCTACTATAGACCACCCAGCCAGGACAATGAATTCAATAATTATTCTTCAAGGAATTAAAGGACACTTCCAAGTCAAATGCCCTTGACCTTATGGGGGACATCAAGCTGCTGCATGTTAACACTGCACAGATGGCATATACAGGTCCAGAAGACAGGGACGTAGACAATGCAGAGGTGTTTAATTCTTTGTTTGCCTCTGTCTTCTATGCTTTATGAGTCAAGGGGGTTCCAGTGCCCTGTGCTTGAGTACTATGGCTGTGAGAACAATAAAATCCCTGTAAACCTTGAAGTTGTGCCAGATCTGATGCTCCAGCTGGATCCCTACTGGTCCATGAGGCCTGATGGGATTCATCTGAGAACACTCAAAGAGCTGGCCAATCACAGAATCACAGAAGGGGTAAGGTTGGAAGAGACCACGGTGAAGTCATCTGGTCCAACCTTCCTGCTCAAGTCAGTTCATCCCTGTGCACATTGGACAGAATTGTGTCCAGATGGTTCTTGAATATCTCCAGTGGGGGAGACCCAACAATCTCTCTGAGCAATATGTTTTAGTGCATGGTCACCCACTCAATAAATAAATTTTACCTCATAATCAGGCAAAACTTCTTGTACATCAGTTTCTGGGAATTGCCTCTTGTCCTGTTTCTTGACATGGCTGAGAAGAGTCTGTCTCCATCCTCTTGATGCTCTCATTTCAGGTACTTATAGACATTGATGACTTTCCCTCTTAATCTTCCAATCTCAAGTCTGAAGTCTCTCTGAGATAGGCCCCAGTCTTTCAGCCTATCCTTGCAAGAAGTGGTCCAGTCGCTTAAACATCTTTGTTTCCCTCAGGCACGTAGTGTTACCTGGGACTGTCTTGTGCAAGGCCAGGAGCTGTTTGATGATCCTTGTGGGTCCCTTCCAACTCAGGTTATTCCATGATAATCATGTTTGTCAGAACTATAAGAAACATTCCCTACATGGAATTGCTGTTTGACTCGGGCTTGACTGTAACTTTGCCCTGGACATGGGGCATTCAACTGCTGTGTAGTGCAAGATGCAAATTGTTACCATTTGTTCCCGTTTGTTTTGCTGGGAGGGTACCCTGGGACAAGCTAGCTAACTACAGCAGCCTGTGCAAGATTATGCTCCTACAACAGCCTGCACACACTGGCATGAACCCTTGCACAAAGAGCATAAGCAGTGCCCTGAGGCTTCTGTTATTCTTGTCTGGAGAACTGAAACATGACTAATACGAGGTGCAATGCACATGCTCTTTACTCCCTTGTCTGTCTATTGAAAATACACCACAATTTTCTCTTTTCAGGGGCCTACATTCAGGGAAGAAATATAGGACCAGATCTACGCAAGTACATATGCAAGTTGATAACTGCCTTTCCTACGTTGTAGCAATTTTATAATATCCTTGAGGAGAATTCATAAAACCAATTTGACAATGTGAGAGAGGAATTTATAACACATAGAACAGTCCATAGGACTCATTTATAGCAGATTATGAAGAGCTTGCTACAAAAAAGACTCTTACTTCCCTAAAAGATGCTCATTAGAAAATAATTTAATTTTTTTTTGCAATTTTGTATCAAAAATTTAATGGTATAAATAATAATATAATCAACAATAGGAGATAATTGTGCCTGTAAAAATATATTAAATATTACTAACTCTCTTCTTGACTCAGGTGCTTTAGCAAATTCAGTACTTTGGCTATGTAAGTTATCCAAACTCAGGCTCAACTTTTTCTTCCAAAAAGTAGCTAGAGGAGTCTGGCAGGCACTCATCATTTATATTTAATTGATTCAGTTACTTAGTTCTTACAGTGTTTGTCAAGGAGGTGAAAAACCTCTTCATGAAGGGAACTGACCCACATCTCTCTCGTCCCTCAGCAGAGTGGCTGGTTGCAAGCTATAAAGGAAAAGGTGATTATCCTTCTCTTCACCATACATACTAGCACAGCAGAAAGCAAACTTCAGAGAGGAGAGATCGAGTAAAGAAAATGGGAGTATGACTCCATGGCCCAGAAATAATGCCACTTCCTGGCAAGGGAAATTTTGGGTCTGATATGTGGTCATAACATTATTTATTCATTTTATCTAGTGTTTTATTAATGCAAAATGCAGAAACAGTCTCAAACTTCTATGCTGCGATGGCTAAACCCTGGTCTGTACCAAAGCTACTCTAAAGTAACTTCTGTCTGTTTATATAAGTTGCACTCATACAAACGACTGCAACATTAATTTATCTTTCAGCTGCCTGTCTCTCCTCAGGCATTGTCTAGAGAACCTGGATGTATAACTCAAGGCTGTGAGAATCCCCTAAACAATAATGTTCAGGCACCGAAGTGTTCAGTGATGAGACAGCCAAGTGTTGCAGGTCCAGCTCTATATGAACAACCATAACTGATGTAAACAGCTCGACAAAATAGCTCTTAGCAAACCAGCATAGTATGTTTACCCCCTGCTTATCCATTGTAACAGTAGGACAACAATCAGAGCCATATTTCTATGGAGAGCACTGGGTACCTCTCTAGAAAAAAAAAAATAAAATCTATCAACAAGTAACAAATCAGATGTAGAAAACTCCAAGATATTTTAACAGGAACTGGTGACATAGTTCTTACAGTACAGCATAAATAGCTTTTCTGTCTTTGATTTTCTTTTTTTCTGTGTAAGGCATAAAGCTACTTCAGCATTTTTCCTTATTCTTAGTTCTCAGTGTTTATTCTTTGTACCTCAGTGTTGTCACATCTCATATCATATAAACAGCTGTATTCACACTATTTGTTGCTGGAGGCACTGCAGACTCTTGGGAAATAAGCTGTAGAATCAAGGGTTTCTTCTTCTTAGGAAGATGGTAATCAATTTTAATTGAGAAAAGATAAAATACTGGTGCATGAGCTTGCTAAATCCTAGATGTTTTTCTAATGGGACTGGATTCTGGAAGAAATTTTTAAAAAATCTAGTAGAGAATCAGATGTGAATCTTCCCTTACACTGAACTTTGGCATATTGTATGGATAATGTCTGCGGAGAAACAGACAGAAAATGTTAAAATCAGATATATGACCTACATAAATTTTCATACAGAAGATACTTAAAAAACATAGCAACATTTCAAAATCAAACCCTTAGAAGCTAGAGAAAAAAGAAGTTCACCTGAGCAACTGTAAATTAATCCTATCAATTTATGCTTTATATGCTACCCAATATGCCTCAATTAGATGATCATATGCTACTATTTTGCAAGAGATTTTGCTTCACTCAATACTTGCATTTAATATCTCCAGTATTCAGAAAAGTATCTGTTTCTCAGAGTATATTTTTCTCTTACCTGTTGGTAAGAAATCTCCTTCCTCTATTTTTGCTTTTATATGAGGTGTTGAGGTGTTGAAATGTTTTAGTTCTAGAGGAGTACACTGTACCTAGCTCAGGTGAAAGTGAATGCAGCTTATCTCACATTACCCTGAAACCTTCTAAATTCACACGTACATGCTGATGTTTTCAGAAAGTCTGATGATATGACCAAAATGAAGGAGATTCACACTATTATATTATATGCAAATAAACCAATGGACAATATTATAAACTTACTTCATATTACATAGCTTACAATGCTGGGCAAATTTAAAATTTATAACTTAATATAAAATGTTTAAAAAATTACATTGGAGCATTCTAAATAACAGCTAAAATATCAATTGCAAGTTTCATAGCAAGTTTTTCTATCCACAGGTTGGTTCACATTAAAAATTGACTTGAATGAAGGTACGGTAAGTTACACTGCCTTAAAATGAACCTCAACCAAACCCCTGCATATTTCTTTCTTGATATGACTTCACAGTGCTATAAATCTTTCTATGAAAAACTTAAGAGTTCGGTTTGCAAATTGAGCCAGAGGCCTACATCCCAAATTTTATGTTAGTGATTCAAGTACTTCTTAGGCTATGAGAGCTTCTCATCAGCTTGGTTTAAGAGTACTCAACTTCCATGTCTTCTCTTGGAAATTAGCTTTCTGCTGTGGATACAGATGTCTTGTGTTTTGGTAACCCACTTGTCATCTTCTGTTTCACAGCTTTTAATCCCAAGCTAGGGTGCATCCTCACTATAGCAGATCATCTCTTTCTACAAGTTGCCCTTCTGCAGAACTAATGTGACAGCTAAAGATATGTCTTGTGGGCATTTGCAACATTTCATCATCTTGCCTTTCATCCATACACTATATTTCAACTAGCCATAATAATAGCTCTGGGTCATCTTTTATCAAAATATAGAGCAGATGCCCAAAGCTGTATTAACTGGCCTACATTCTGTTATACAGTGTAGAATAGTGCTTTAAGGTGCCAGGGTCTAGGACCTGACCCTGAAAATGTATGCCCAGAAGTGCATGAAAGAAAATGTCCTTGGGATTAATTGAGATGCTTAACATAGCAACAAATAGGTTAGTTTTGTTTTGAGCTGGATCCTTGTTTGGATGTTTTAGTCTTCTCAAAATTTTCCTTGTTTTGTACTCTGTATGACTTTCTCATCCATCACAGAGTCTTGAGGCACAGGGGGCCATAATAGAAGAGATCTACAGAGATCAGTGCTTTATTGACAATACTGATACTAGTCTTGACAAATTTTCTTTCAGATCGTGGCTGGAAGAGGACTTCTTTTTCTTCATGTTCATACTCAAACCAAGCTTTTTAGCAATATAATAAAAATAATATTTTGGGGGGGGGGTTGTTTTTGTTGTTGTTGTTTGTTTGGGGTTTTTTTGGGGGTTTTTTTGGTTTTTTTTTGCAATGAGCACATTGATTGTTGGACAGTGGTTCCTGGAAACAGGAGAACACTTGTAATTTCAAGTATTATACATTGTTTCTATTTGGTTAGGATTAAAGTCTCTGAAAATTGAGGGTTTTCTTATGTGAGGACTCCTGTGTTTAAGTGCAAAAAGTAGTGTTTTTCTCAGCTTTTGTAAACAAGCACCAGTCAAACATTTTTATTCACACCATAATAAAGTGGTATCGCTCCTCAAAAGTCTAGTGCTCAATATTTGTGAATTATCATTATTCCCCAATATGATTAATATTTTATTTCCTGAAACTGAGTTTTTGAAGAGAAACAGCAAGTGACCTAATCAATATAGATAATACCTGATCATAGTGGTTATGAAAAAATGCGAAAGGAATGTTAACACCTTAGCCCATTACTTCTTGGATTTTACATCTAATTTGCATTCTAATACCTCATCTGTGGAAAAAGTAATCCCAGATTTTTAATGCTCATCTTTTAACATGCCTATTCAGTGGGAAATGCAGAGGTTTTTTTGAGTAAAATTTCATAAGCTAAGTAGATTTCTCTGTGTAAATATCATAAGCTAAGTAGATTTTGTAGTGGTCAACTCATAGTACCATATACCATGCACCATTCAAATTTTATGTCAGTATTACAAAGTAGTTCCACATTCCAATAGACAATTCAATTCAATCTAAGGAAATTTGCATTACTATATGTTCATGTAGGTGGCTATAGGCATGTTTCTAAACATCTAGTTAATACAGCGAGTGGAGCATATCAAATGACTGAGCTGCCACAAAAGTTGACTTCCAGAAGACCATCCAAAAATATAGTCACCTAATACAGTCACAGTATCAGAACATTCTTCGCTGGCCAGTGTCACTCAAGACATACTCAAGAGTGTCTCTCCCTTTTGACCCATAGAATACCTGCTACATAGATACCTCAGATTCTCCTGGACCTTTCAAGCAACACTAGTTGTAATCAACTAGTAGATGTTTTCAGACATCTGTCATTAGCTTGAGTCTATTAACTAGCTCTTATACAGAAACCTACAAGTAGCCACTGAAGTTTAGCTGTCTTAAGCTCAAGTTGAATGCATCCTTGGAGCTCAACTTGAGACCAGAGGGAAGCAGGAACCCTTATGGAGTGTCAGCTGAGGACAACATGGAGAACACACTGATATGCACCACCACTACGCCCCAAAAACCATCTCAAATTACCCTTCATGTATCCTTCAAACACCTTAAAAAAATCCTCTAATTTTCCAATATTAGTACCTTTCTTTGTTTCAAGAGGAGTTTCACAGCTGAGTGACAGTGCGAGACCACACAGGCTTACCTGAGCTCTTCATGTTTTCCTACTCAATGGCAGATGAAAGGTAATCTATAAGTTACATTTTAGAATAGGCAAAGGAAAGTAAGGCAGAGAAAATGGAATTAAAATTAAAGGTGTGTTCCTATACCTGGTCAAGTTAAACTGAGTCCTGTGCCCATATTTCACAGAATGCATAGTTCAGATAATTATGACTGTGTAGGTATCTTTTCTGGTTTTAGGTGAAAGAAGTTGTACTCCAGCTGAAAGCACACTAAGGATTCGTTTTCCAGTGACAGTGTTAATATCACAGGATACCACTCCCAGACACTTGCTGTAAAAAGGATAGGGACACAAAGAATGAATGCCCTTCGGATGCAGAGTGAAAAAACAATCTAATTATGCTGCTCAAGGTCTGCTGAGAAAATGGAATAGACACATCAGCATAATTTAAACTACCTTCTATTTATCAGCACTTCCAACCTTCATTTTGCTGGCCTTGCCCCATTAATACAGATAACAATTTTATGTAGCTCAAAGTTCTTCTCTTGTTGACTCATGCTTTTTCTTTGAAGCAAAAATGAAATTAAGGGTTTATCAATATGGAATGTGACTCAATTTCTAGTACCTTTTGATTTTTGAGAGATTTCAAGTTTTCTGCAGGGAGATCTGAGGAGGTAGAGTGCTTAATATTCCCAGCTGTACTTTCAAGTCTACCCTCAGTACTACAGTTTTAGTGCTATACTCCCCTAGTACTTTATTGCTGCTTCATCAGCATCCTCAAACTTCAAAAAATGTCAAAAATATTTTATGAGCTTTTGGGCTAATCAAAACACCATAGCTGTCTTCTCAGCAGTAAAGTAAATAAATCACCTCATTTCTTGTCTTGTTGTTGATCCTCAGAGGTCTCTCTGTTGTTTCACATACTTTTTCCATGCTTTTTAAGGTCTGCTTAAATTCAGGCCCAGATATATTCCTTAAATATCAGGAATGTATCTGGACCTGCCGTGCAGAGATGGGGGAATGAAGGGAAAATATATAAAAATATACACTGACATTTCATATCTGCAGAAGAGCTAGGAAAAAACATCTGTTGGGGACTGTAACCTAACCAGTTTTTATAAGTAAAAAAGATAAGAAAAGGGATACATGTAGCTTTCTCCCTTTTGTAAGAGATAGCTGGCATTGTTGAGAGTAGGAAATTTAGTGATCTGCCTCCACTTATATATCTACAATTTAGAGAGCCCAAGTTTCTGATATCTAAGTATTTTTTAAGCTACTATCTCATTTTAATGCCTATATTGAAGGCTTTCTTCTGCCTTTTGGCTTTTTTTTTTTTTTATATTTCATTCANATATTCCATGCATTATTCTAGAAATTGTAATTAAATATCAGAAAGTTTTTTTTCCAACCTAAATGAGTCTTCGCTGAGATGAATAATTCTATTATTAGTTTGTTTAGGTTTTTTTGTTACTTGCTCCTGTGCATTATGTAGGAAGAGATTCAATGACCTTCAACATCTCTTACTGAAATTTTGACTAGTCTCTAATTGTAATAATATATAATTTAGTGAAAGCCATACAGATTCTTAAAGAAACAAACAAAAAAACCCCCCAGACAATAAAAAAACCAAAAAAAAAACAAAAAAAAAAAAAAAACGGGAGAGAGAGAAAAGAAGGATGAGCTGGGCTCTGCCGTGTGNCCAACCAAAAAAACCCCACCAACCTTTCCCAAAAGCAACACAACTCTGAAATCACCTTTCCTTGATAAAAGGTCCTGCTTAGAAGTGCATGCTCTGGGAATTACAAAATATCTGCTGACATCTTCTGTGAACTGAAATATCTCAGTTAGTCTAATCTACTGACTTTAGCAGAGTAAGAAGAGCACATTGGATTGGTGCAGTCTAATTTTACCAGAAAACAGAAAAGAAAACTTAAACATATATTAGAAAGTATTCTTGCAGTAATTCAATATAAATTTTCTGTTTCACTAAATTTCACATTTCACTAAATTTCACTTTATCTCAGAAGCATCTCTTCTCCTGTCTTTTCATAATTCAGAGAGTTGTTAAAAAATCTTCAAACAACCACCCAAACGCCATCTCTGAAATGAACTCCTGAGAAGTCATTACCACACAAATTCATATTTACTTCTTGTAGTTCAACCAACCTTCTCAGTTACAGAGACACTATTTGGTCTTCTGCTATCATATATAAATTATTAGACATAGGCATCAAATTAGTCCTTCTTCCACATTATTTTAGTGGCTTACTGCAATTCTTGGTTGACCCATTAAAGAGGCAAAGGGCAGCAAAAAACCAGTGGACACTGAAGGAGCAATGGCATCCAATCATTGTCCTTTAACACGTCGATATACAAGGTATTACACACCAGAGTCTTGAAGTACTGGCTGAGAACACAAAATCCTTATCAAAGACAAGTAAATCTGCCTTGTATTTTGCTGAAGCAGCAAAATGAATCCGTTCAATTTCTGATTCTCTGTTTCTGAGCTAGTCAACTTATTCTTTAGTCAACAGAGAGAAATATCACTTCCTATGATGTATTTCAGCTGCCTACCTTATAGCTAAATGTGCTATGCCCTGCAATTGCCTATTACTTTCTGATGAACTAGAATGGTTTAGACTATAAATAAATGGATGTCTACATAAAATATATATTTTATCTATAAATATATATAAAATATAGATATTACTGGAAGCCAAAGACATGGTATAACCAAAAATTGAGGCTGTTTGCTTTAGATGAAACAAGACTGGATACACTAGGAAAAAAACCCAAAATACTGAAAGCTACAGGGAATTGCATTCTCTGTTAAAGTCTGACAGTACAAAACCCTGGGATATTTGTTGAAATTAAAAACAATATATTTACAACTTTTGGAAAGGTTCTTCCCCCAGGACACACTGAGGAGTATTCACTATGGCTTTGGAGCAATATTTAAGACTCTCTGTTATATATGAGATATATGGGAGCTACAAAATATAAGAAAATTATTAATAGATTGGATAGTGAAGGCTATGGAAGAAGTATCCTCCAATAAATGATGGGATAACATGAAATGATTTAACCCAAAACTGCTAGGAGCATCTCTTCTCTGGTGCAACAGATTTGCCATTGACTTTCTGCATCCATGCAGTTCTACCACATGGAATGTGTACATAAGGTTAGAATCAGCAATATAGAACACCTCAGGTTGGAGTGTACCCCAGAAGATCATCTGTCGCCCTGATGTTTTCAGCTTTCTGCCTCTGTGCAGAAGTTTTCTCACAGCCTTCTGATGTAAACAAAGTGTATCCTTGGAATGTTTGCATTCTTCTTCTCTGAGGGAAGAATTGATTGATGGTCATGTCCACCACACAGGTTGAGAGGTGGTGACCTCTCTAGCCAATCTCTGGACTTCTGTACAAATGTATAAAAAGTAGAAAATGTAAATAAAAGTAGAGACTTCTTTCCCCTCATTGCTGCTGTGTCTGCCTGCTCTCTTCCTGTCCCTAAAGGGGGACACACCCAGCTTCAGCTAGCGACAAAGTGGTCCCCCGAATGAGAGGGGACCGCAGCAGCCAAACCACAAGTGGTGACCCCAAGACGTGCCAGAACAACAATCATCTGGTGGAATCTTTTGTGAGAAAGGGAGCCTAGCTGAGATAAACTAGCACCCTGTCCAATCGCATCTTGCAAATGTGCAAGACAGCTGGTGATGCTGTGCTTGATGCCCCCAGGACACATTTGGCCCTCACAGCAGCCAGGGCTCTGCTGACCCATAATCAACTTTCCATTGACCAGCACCCTCAGGTCCCTTACCATGGTGCTGCTTTCCAGCATCCCATTGCCCATCCCAGTACAACCCATTGTACATCCAGGCTTGCCCCACTCCAGATGCAGAATACTTTGCTGAACTTTGGTTGGTGATTGCCCAGTCCCCTCATTTGTTGAGGTCTTTCTGCAGGCCCTCCCTACCTTTGAAGAAGTCAACAGCTTCTCCCAGTTTTGTATTTTCTTAGTATCCCTTTTAAGTTTGAGCCTGCTTTGCTTTTCTCTTAAACCTATCTCACAGCAGAGAAAAAAGTAAATGATTATGGTAGACACTCAGACCACTACACTAAATTTGGAAAACAGAAATTGATGAATGTGAAACCACTACACCCTTCCAGTCCTGGGTTCATTTATGTCATTTATGAAGATGTTGAAGAGCACAGGAACAAGGATGGAGCCCTGCAGAACCCCACTAATGACAGGTCACCATCTGATGACACCCCATTCACTCTAACTCTTTGTGCCCCACCCATGAGCACGTTGCTCACCCATCCCATGATCTGTTTATCCAGCTGTGGCTGGACATTTTGTTCAGAAGGGTCCTGTGAGAGGCAGTATTAAAAGTTTTACTGAATCCAAAAAGATTACATCCACTGTCCCCCTATGCTTGATTAACTAGATGGGTTACCTTGTCATGTTAGGCTTTTTAGGACTCTTCTGGCCTGGGTTGTACCAGCTGTGTGATGTTTCCAAGTTAATTTATGGCAAATTGAAGTCTCCCATAAGGGCAAGAGCAATTGACTTGGAAGCATTCCTTAGTTCCTCAAAGAATAATTTATCAGTGTCATTGTCCTGGCTGGCAGGTTTAAAGTAGACTCCCATGATGACATCCACACTATTTGTTTGCCTCTTGATTCTTATCCAGAGGCTCTCATCTTTGCCATTGCCAGCTGGGAGCTCCATACATTCTAACCTTTCCATAACATAGAATGCCAATCCCTGCCTCTTCTGTCCTGCCTATCCCTCCTGAAGAGCCTGTAACCATCCAACAGGGCACTCCAGTCACAGGACTCATCCCACCAGTTTCACTTATGCCAGTGATGTCAAATCTCTGGGACTAGGCCAAAGCCTTGAGCTCTCTTGTTTGCTCCTCCTGCTGGGTGTATTAGTGTAAAAACATCTCAGGTGTGGTGCATTGTAGCCAAGACCTCTTAAAGGAGATTGAGGAATCCCAGTAGTGCTCCTTTCCTCAAGCCTTGGCACATCACCTATTGGTCATCACTGGTGAGTCTCATTTTCCCCCTTTTCCCCTTCCAAGCTAGTTTAAAGCTCTGACAAGGAGCCTCATTAACTCCTATGTTAGAATTCTTTCCCCTCTGAGAGGAGGGAAACATCCCATCAGGTGTCAGTAGATCAGTTAAACAGTTTGTCGAACCTGTGTCAGGATCCTGTGATATGGAGTCCAGCTGAACCTGGATAAAAGGTTTTATATAACTGCATATTCTCAGGGAGGACCTGAGGTCTGCATTTTACATATGACTTTAATGTGACATTAAAAAGAAAATAAATTTAGACTGGTCACAAGATTTAAACCTGGTATAATTGCTTTATGGATTTAAAATCTTTTCTGTGTTATATTTATGCAAATCCCTTCTGTATATTTTCACTGAGAGAAAAAGTTTCTAATTGCATCCACAGAAGAGACAACATCCTTACTTCTCTATTCAATCTCAATATTTTAATGGTCACATATAGAGTCTCTTGTATGAAAGTGCTACACAACAGATCAAATAGATTATAAATGAGAAGGTGGATTTTACTGTGATCCTACTTTTTCGATTACAAAAGACAAAGCCATCAGGAATTTGTTTGATTTAGCTTTATTTTATCCATATTTATGTACAAAAATGCTTGTTTTTTGGAAAGCTGTATGTCTTAGATCATCCTTTTTTTTAGATAACTGCTAAATTCCCATCTCCTAAGATGCAATATTGTGGCTGTCGTTCAGTGCACCAAGATTAGCAGAGATTCTCTGTCACACGCTTTGTCTTTTGACAGCTTAGTGGTATAATTATTTAAAATGTCATTGCTGTTACTGCAGCTGTAATCAGCTTCTACCTTCTCTTATTCTGCCACCTTTTAGTGCTATCAAGAACCATGCCTCAGCCTTCCTAGCTTGGGCCTCCTTAACAAAAGAAACTTTTCCTTGAACATATTGGAGACCCTGCAAAAACAGCCTAAAGAAAGGACCTTCGAAAATTGTCATCCATGTCACCATGAACAGTACTAACATTGTCACAGTATAATGATAAGTGCTCCAATAAAATCCAATGACTTTATCACACCATTTTTTTTTTTTTTATCTCTGGTGTCAATCAGAGACAGATTGCACCCAGAGAGGAACAATTACTAAAAGAAGAGCATGCCTAAATTTTTTTTTTATCACTTCAGGAAAGCAAATATACAGCAATTGATAAATGTTTGATCTTCGTCAAAGGTTACCTTGGATTCCTAAATACTAACCTATACAGAAGCAAAACACATTTACTTTTTTTTTTCTTTTGAAGGCAAAATGAGCATACAGTGTAGGAAATAATTTGTATTTTACCTCTTAGGTGACTGAAGATGTGAATTACTTATATCTAGATCAGGTTAGACCATCATGTAAACAATCTGGAGTGCAAAAAGAAAAGAAAAAAAATCTTAAAAAAAAAACCAAAAAAACCAAAAACAAAACCTCCAAGCTTTTGCCTTTATACAGGAATGGTAGCTAGTTGAACTTGGGTAAGAAGATTACCTAGATATAATTAATAGCTTGGTCTTCGTGGCCGATTCTTGGGAGTCTTTATTAAAAGATAGGTCATTACTCTTGTTAAAAGCAGTGGTCTCAACTCTGATTCTAGGAACAAAAGACCTGCAAACTCTGAGCTGATCCATATACAGTGATCCTGATAAAAATATTAAACATATAACTAAATATATTCTTTAAAATATTATTTAAAAAACAAAAAAAGGAAAGCAAAAGCTGCTGCTTTTCTTTTTAAAAGAAATCTGCGTCACAATTTTTTCACCTATATATGTTGAATTTGCACCAGCCACTGTCAGATGGTGATCATAGCTGTTTATTAGTAATGGTAGTTTAATCAAGACTTGAATCAAGGCAAAATGTTGGAGTTGCCCTTTGTGTAAGCAAGAAACTGGAATTCATCAAGATCTGCCTAGGCATGAAGAATGAGTCGAGACCTTACAGGTAAGAATTAAGGAGCAGGCTAACGTGGGTGACACAGCTGGGCCACCTGAGCAGGAAGAGGAAGTCAGTGAGGCCTTCTGTTGACAGCTGAAAGAAGCCTCAGAATCACAGGGCGTGGTTCTCATGGGGAACTGATATCTGCTGGAAAAACAACACAGCTAGATGCACACAGTCCAGGAACTTCCTGAAGAGCACCAATGATAATGTTTCGATACAGATTACGAAGAAGCCAACAATTAGAATTGTATTGCTGGACCTATATCAACAAAGGACTGCTTGGGGACATCCTTGGCTTGAAGTGACCACAAGATTGTGAAGTTCGGGATCGCATATGGAAGACACATAAAAAGCAAGGTTATGACCCTGGACTTCAGGACAGCTGACTTTGGCCTCTTCAAAGACCTCCTTGGAGGAATCCAATGAGTCAGAGATCTGGAAGCTAGGAGGTGGTCTAAAAGAGTTGGTTAATAGCTAAGAATCACTTCCTCCAAGCTCAAGTGGTGTATCATTCTGAGTAAGAAATCACACAGAGAGAGTAGGAGACCTGCATGGTGAGTGAAGAGATTCTGGCAAAACTCAGATGGAAGATGGTTTATGGAAAAAGGGACAGGGCACATATGTAAGATCATTATCAGAGTATACAGGGATGCAACAAGGAAGGTTAGGGCCCACTTGGAATTAAATTTGGCAAAAGATGTCAAGAATAACAAGAAGAGCTTCTTCAAGTACATCAGCCTCAAAAAAAAAAGCTTATCCACAGCTGAATAAGGCAAATGCCCTGGTGACAGAGGACACAGAGAAAGCGAAGTTATTGAATGCCTTCTTTGCTTCAATTTTTACTGCTAAGGTCAGTCCTCAGGAATAGCAGAGCCTGGTGGCAACAGAGAAAGCAGGCTTTCCCTTGTTTGAGGAGGATTGGGTTAGAGACCATTCAGACAAACATGACATGCACAAATCCATCATCTTTGAAAGTCCATGGAAAATAAGAGATGTGCCTTAGGACTGGAGGAAAGCCAGTGCCACTCCAATCTTCCTGGAGCATCCAGGAAGCTACAGGCTGTCATCTCTAATATGAGGAAATAATTTTCCTTGGAGGGTGACAGAATACTGGAACAGGTTTCCCAGAAGGGTTGTGGAGTCTCCTATGGTCTCCTATGGAGATCCACCTGGATCAATCTTGTGCAACCTGCTCCAGGTGAACCTGCTTTAGCAGGAGTGTTGACATAGGTCATCTCCAGTAGTCCCTTCCAACATTTATCATTCTCTGATTCTGTGACCTCCTTTTGACTGCTAAACATTTAAGAAACGATGAGGCTTTAAGTGCTTTAAGGTATTGTAACTTTGCCTTGGTAACTTTTGTGAGTTAGTCATATTTCAATCTCTTTTTTGAAGAAATAGTGTTTATCTCCCCTCTGTTGTTAAGAGGAAGACCTGCATATGTCAGAGAAAAAAAAAAAGATGAAACTAGAACTTGTGAGCTCCACACCTAGTATGCTTACCAAAATGTGTTTTATTGTACAAAATATCAGGGCAGAACAAGAGCAGATAGCAAGGAAGTAGATTTTTCAGTTTTATGAAACCAGATTAAGTACAATTTTAAAGAAACTTGGAATACTGATGCTTATCTAAGCAACTTTTTCTTAGCCCAAATATTTAAACTTGGCCTCTTCTTCCATCATCTTTTTTTCTGTTTCAGAGATTCCTTTTTTTTCTTATGCTTCTTCCAGCCTGTTTCCACCCACATGTCCTATGTTCCTTTTCTTTGTATTTTTCAAATAGAACAAAACAAAAAAAGAAATTTAAAAGGGAAAGAAAGAAAAGTGCAATGCACAAGATTAACACTGGCAGAAGAAAAGGCATGCATGACTGGTTGTTGGCAGTGTCTCTAATATAAAACCCACATTTCTTCAGTGCACTTATTTTAGTATGATAAATTGCATTCCCTTTTCCTCTATAATGCTTTTTTTCCTTCAAATGTGCTAACATGTAAGTATTCCAAAAAAATTTAATTACATTTGGCAGCTCATTGCACATAAACACAACATTCTCGATGGGCTTTTGGACTTTGCCCATATGACAAGACTGGCAGCCTAAAAAAAGATTCTCAATCCGCAGATGTTTACAGGATTTAATAATTGTATTTTGGAAATCCATTCTTGCAGGTCATTCCCATAGCCTACAATAAAACATGAAGATATTTAGCTTGTCTCTTAGCATTTTTAAAGCCAGGTATGGCTACGGATGTGACCTGGAAAGAAAATTCCCCAAAAATCTTCCAGTTGTTCTGCTAGTATACATTTTTTAAATTAAAATTTAGGTGGGAAAGTCTTACCAGTAAAACCTACATTTTCTGCCTTACAGGAACATGTAATTTTATTTAGATTTTTCCGCGTCATCCTGAAAATTGAAGTGCCCTGAATGGAGAATTGTTTGGATTAATTTCTCTAAAAGAATGACATCTGGCTTCAAATCTAAATTAAATTGCATCTCAGAATTTTTCATATGAACCTTTTTCTCCAAATGGAAGGAAACTTCTGTGAGTTTACTAACTGTTTATCTAACTCAAAAAATAGATACTATAAATTTTTATCTACAATATCAGAATCATTTCAGAAATTTGGATTTAGCTTGTCATTTGTAGTAGGTAGTGATCAAGATCAAGTTTTACTTAAAGAAAAAGATTTTTTTCTTATCAATTTTTGAAAATCTATACATTGATGGTAGTTTCAGAACTACAAGAATAAAATGTTTATTCTAATATACATTAGCAAATATTTAATCTATCCATCAGAGGCAATTGCTCAATTATTATTGTTGTTTTGGAAGTTGTGTAACGATATAAGCTACAAAATAGATTAATTTGAGATATAAGCAGAGATGTGATCACTTAGCAGCTGTAGTTTCCATTTGCTACTCCTAAATTTTGCAGTTAAATATTCTTCCTGCATATCTAAATAGCTCAGAGTGAGTATGCTTAGTCAATGCTGTTTCTGTCTAAAAATGCAATTTCAAATTTCTAGAAATTTTTGGTTGGAGCCCAAAATTCCCCAATGTCAGTCTATAGTTCTCTGATTATTTTTTAATTATTTTTTTCTTGAATACACATAGGATGATTATCTCTAACCTGCTACCTCCTATAGTTCTGTTAAAGGCAGAGCAAGGGATACTAATACCAGGAAAAAGGTCTGTTTCAAAACCTTGTGAGGAAGGTAAACTTTAATATGGCCTAGGAAACATAGTCAAGAAGTCTATTTATGAACATTCCTAAGTAATAGCCTCTAGGCAGAAGTGCTTTGAAATCAGGACAGCTAAATTAATCAGATGTATTAATGCACAGGCTGTTCTCAGGTACTGCATTAGGGGATGTACTGCTCGAAAATAAACTGATTGTGGGGTTTTTCTTCTTTTCCCTTATGCCTTAATGAAATGTTAAAACTGCTGTTGCATCCTGTCTCACAGGGGCAACAGCCTCTCTCACCCATACCCGGCAGTGAGGTTCCAGTCACCGTATTTGTATGTGATTGCTTAAGAGCAAAAAGCCTCAAAGTACTCAATGCCAATTACAGTGCTTATTTACCAATGGTTGTCTTTCACAATAGGTGCTTGTACTAGCAGGAAAAACATCAAATTAATGTACACAATTAGATTTTCTTAAATAATCTTTTACTGGAAGACACCTTTAATTAAACTCAAAACCACAGTGCTAGTTTTGGGAGGACATTTTTTGTGTGCTTTTTGCAGTAGGCTGACTGCTAAAGCTGTAATTTTCTCTTGCTCTTGAGCCTGCTGTGACACTGACAAGTGAATGACTCAAGCAACAATACCAAGAAGTAAGAAAAACAACGTTCAAGACCTACAGTTGACAAATATCTCTGTTTTTTCTCCCAAGAGCCTTTCACAACAGTGGAAAATGAATCGGAGTGCTTCTTGCCCACTACAGATGAAAGCAATCAGGGATCAATTAATAAATGGTACTATTTTCTACAGCTGTGAGACTGTGATTACAAAAGGGATCGAAACATAGATCGACTTGGGAAAGACCACCTTGCTAGCTTGACAGGGTCACAAAACCACCAAGGAAGTAATTTATTATTGCTATTCATTAAAGAAAGGTTATGGTCATTTTTCTAATTATTTTTCTTACTTAGGACTGCTAACTTTTTCACAGATTGCTTGTCCCTTGTACTGACCTCTGTATAAAATCGATTCATATTTGCATTTTTTTGTGCTCATTATGGTGAAACATAACACAGACTGAAAATAAAATGTATCTTTCTCTGTAAGAGCAGGAAAACACTGCAAACACTGATGACAAAGGTTAGGATTTTCTCTTTCTTGTTTCGTTGATTCTTTTACACATTCTGGCAAAATTATTATAACTATGCTTACCATGAAATTGCTATAGGAAGCTTCAGAAAAAATGAAGCCAATATAATATGCAAATCATTCCAAGAACTATGATATTATGTGTATTGCTTTTTCTATTAATTTTTTTAATTACTAAGGAACACCAAAAGATTATTTAAAAGCAATCATATTTATCTCTTTTTCTTGATGTTGGACAATCCAGTTATGCCAAGCTCTGTATTTAAATGTAAAAAATGAACTGACCCAATGAAATTTGGAGATAAATGTGGTCATCTATTTTGATGAAAGACTACTGTTTGCAGAGCAATTTTGTTCACACAATTAAGATTTGAGTCTAGTTTCTTATTTCAATATTAACTTTTGTCCAAACTCAATCTTTTCTCATAAGGCACAAAGTCACATATTTATCCCTGTTCCTATCTCTATTATCTTTAAATTCTCGAAGAGAGCTGTCAGCTTTGTCAGGAGCTGAGACACTTAGGGATCCTGTTCTAAAAAAAACACTACTGGCTGTAGTACTTTTTAATAATAGCAGAAACATTTAATGTTTCTGGTAAAACATCATCCTGAATAGTTATCCATATACAGCAAGGAGAAAGGCTGTTAAATTCTAAATGGTTCAAGGTTATTATTATCTATCTTTTTCAAGGGATTATATTTAACCAATGATTTGAAGCAAAACTGTTGGAGAAAATCTCCTCATTGCAACTTTGCTCTCCATGTCTAATTTAAATATATATTTATAGTGATTATTTGAAATAGGGCAACTAAGCAATTCATGTGATTAAGAAAATGTAAAGGAAAATTCACAGTTGCTCAGAGGAAGAAT
This sequence comes from Cyanoderma ruficeps, assembly GCA_008694505.1. Lineage (NCBI taxonomy): Eukaryota > Metazoa > Chordata > Aves > Passeriformes > Timaliidae > Cyanoderma > Cyanoderma ruficeps. Next base: position 13,661,339 of record VZDJ01000623.1, read on the forward strand.
AGGCAGTATCTTTATTTTGAGATCACAAATGATAAATACAACCAAAAACACAGTGTCTTTCTGCATGACTGTAGGGCTTTGAAAACAGTAACCACTGGACACATATTTATACACATAGTAAACAGGTACTTGATCTAGCAGTGAAGAATACTAAATGGACCCTGGGCTGTATTATCAGAGGCACAGCTGGTAAACTGAGGAACCCAGTTATCTCTATTCATTCAGCATTTATTTATTCTATACATCTGGAGTACTGCATCCGGTTTTAGTCTTCCAGTACATGAAAGACATGACAAAACTGGACCAAGTGCAATGTAGGCCCACTGCAGCAGGGAATTGGTGTAGTTTTCCTATAAGAACATGAGAGAGCTGATCTTGTTCATCCTGGAGCAAGGACAGCTTTAGGTACAGCAAACAGCACTGCTCCCCTACATGGATATGCAATGGAGAAGATGGAGCCAGGCCCTGCACAGAGACACAAGATGGGACAACAGAGACAAAGGAAATTAATCGAACCAAGGGAAGTTCTCACTGCCTATAAACTTCTCAGTCCATGACACAGGCTGTCCAGAGTTGTGCATTCTCTCCCCATGCTTGGGAGTAAATAAGCCCCAGATCAACCATGTCTGACCACACACTTTGTGGTAATCTTGCTTTCAGTAGGAGCTTGAACTGGGGATCTTTTAGCTTCCATTCCAAACTGAATTATTATTTTTTTCCTCTGAAATAACAGCAGACACTTAAAGTGGTCCTAAAAATGTTATTGTATTTTATTTGCTGTTTCATGTGCCATTTTGTTCTCTTACTGACCTAAGTTTATCATTTTGACAAATCAGTGAATTCAGCTATTCCAAAGAGATCTGATTCTTCTCTCAGCTATACTGGTGATGCATACGCAGCAACTTGACTGAATGTAAAATTTCAGATACATTATTTGAGAGTCTGGAAGCTTAACAGACTTCAGGTAGTGACCATATGAGGTAAGAGCAGACTGTAATCTTCAGATAGTAGCATTGACTATGACTAAAGGGATTCGTGCTATGTAAACAGAAAGTCAAACAGAACTTTGTCTTTTCATTCACTGAAAATCGTTGTTAAAAGCTGATGAGTGAAGTGTGGATCTTTCTCTTGATACTTTTTTTTTTTCCTCAATGAAGACAACAGAAAACTGTTAAAAAAGCTGATAAAATATTTTTGGCAGAATGTTAAAATTGCCACAGCTCTAAAGATTTGTATTCATAGTATAGTCTTAAACTACAGTAGCTATAATTCATCATATTTCTAATTTTACAGAGGCACAGATGGCTGTCCACTCTAGTGGTCCCAACATTACTGAGTTAAACACAGAATAGCATGATTGATTAAAAATTGTAATCAGACATTACTCCTTGTAATTGTGATTAATATGAGTTTACTATTTCTGACAATAATTACTTTTATTCTTTCTTTCTAACAGAGAGAATAGAAAGTAAGTAGATTACAGGATTAAAAATCAAGGCTTTAGGGCCAAATTAACAATTAGTTTTAATTGCAAAAAAACAAAACTACTGTGCATGCTTTACTTTTCAGATGGTTTAGGGATTACCATTATCCTTTTAATACCAGGTGTGTTTTTTCAAGATGAACCATTGTTCCCTGTGGGGAAAGGACAGCTAATAATTTACTTGTATAATTTTCTCTATACTATTTTAATTTATTTTGTATGCTTACCCTTTCTGTGGTGCCTAGTAACATGATTTTTTTTTTTAGGAATGTTGGGTAATTCTTTGAAGTTTAAAAAAAAAAGATACCTTAGGCAGTGAAAATTTAATGGACTGATTTAATGCATTTTGTATTCATTGGAAACACAGTTAATGGGTTAATTTGGCTTTGGGTCAGGCCATTGTTTCTTTCACACAGGATTCTCACAGTCAAATCAGGCCTGTATTGTGATAAAATCCTTGACTTACACATGGCTCTCTTTTCTTTGGAAGAGCTTGTGAAATTTACACTTAAATTGATACTATGTCTCTATAACAATTTTCTTAAGGACTGGGTTTACACAACAAGCTTTTGATAGCAGGTGAGTTGCAGGTGTGGCTTCTGTAAAAAGCCACCACACGATGCCCCCACATTAGACACAGTTTCATGCAGCTCCAAATTCAGATGGAGAAAGCCAAGCTCAACAGTGACAGTGGTTGTGCCTCTGTGTAAACATATTTAAGAAAAAGCTAAGAACAATGTAGAGCAGCTATGAATTAAAGGAGTGGGGGGGGGCGGGGAGGGAAGGTGAAAAACAGCCCTGTAGACACACAGGTCAGTGAAGAGTAAAGAAGGAGGGGGAAGAGGTGCTCCAGGCTCTTCTATTGTGTAGCAGAGATCCATGTGCATCCTGTGAAGGATATCCCTGAAGAAAAAGGCTATCCCCTGAGGGAAGCTGCAGACCATGGACATCCCTTACAAGAGCAGACTCCTAGCAGCAACTGCAGCCCAGGGAGAAGAACCCACGCATGAAGAGGTTTTCTGGCAGGAACTGTAGCCCATGGAGAAGAACCTGTGCGTGAAGCGGTTTTCTGGCAGGAACTGTGACCCTAGGAGGGACCCACTCTGGAGCAGTCTGTACCCCGAAGGAATGTATCCTCCAGAAAAAACTCATGCTGAAACATTATGTTCCATTCTGCAACAGGGTAAAAACATGAGAAGGACATGGTATGGTAGGATAAAATTTGTTAATTTTTGTATCCTCAGTGAAACATCTTCATTCCCCATCTTTCCTTCTGAAACAAGATCTAGTCTTTCAACAAGCTGAGGGATGCAGGCAGTGGAAACAAAAGAAGGAAGTTAACATAACTTTTGGGCAAAGAGTTCACAGAGAAGTGTTGCTGTTTCTCAGCATCTCTTGTACAGCCTTTGGCAGACAGATCTTATGAAGCCCAAGGCAGAACTTAGAGCTACTTCCCTTGAGCAGAATAATTACAGCAAGCCTCTTTGGTCTTGGTACCACTGTTTCTCCAAAGGTGAAACAGGTAAGTACGGTTCTTTCCGTGGCTGCTAGTTAAATTTTCTCTTATTTTACTCATAGTGATAAATCCTTCTTACTTTACTCTCCCCACATCTCCTTCTTATTTCTCCCACTTATTTTCATCTTTATGTCTCCAGGATTTGTTTTCTTCTTATATTCACTGTACCACTGCCCATATGATTAGTTTTCTTTATGTGGATGCCTTTGACTAAGCAACCAATTTCATAACAAAAATAAGAAATATTTATTAGGAAGAACTTATATAATTTAGCAGAAATTTTCTTTCCAGTTTGTTAAAAAAAAACCCCAAACAACTTTTTTCTTTATTTTGTGTTTAACAAGATGCACCGTCCATTATCTTAAGTTTTAATTTTAAATTGGTGATACTTCTAAGACCAATGATTCTACTAAATTCATTGCAGCAGAAAGATGGATGGTAAGATGTCACGTGTAGAGGAATGTTGGGTGTTAAGACTCCAATGGCAGTGTGCAACTTTTCCCAAAAGATGATCAGTCCTGTATAATACAGCTGGTATGTGCTGTATCACATGGCGTTGAAACCTGCTATCATGAGAGATGGCTAATTGGCTGTTTGATTAATAGCTCTCCACCAGACTCCATCTGTAGTGAGATTTAGCCTACTGTTCTCAAAGCTGGCTGAGGCATACCTCACCACAACCTAGCTGAACAGCTACATGAAGAAAAATCATTACATAGTGAAAAAACACTTATGATTGAGCAAAAGGTGTCAAGTATATGCAGCCACTGTCAGAGGGTCGTAGTTCTTCGCCACTGACTCCAAAGCCTTTTTGCAACTGTGCAGTGACTAGTTTCTCCTTTAAAGAAAACATTTCCTTTTTCTTGCATTGTAAAGAGAAAATAAAGAAAATATCGATAAAAAGTAAAATCCTCTCCAAAACCACTGTGCCAGAAAAGTTTATAATAGGAACGAGGATCTACCTCTAGATTAGCCAAAACCAACGTGAGAAGGGCAGTAACATGGAGCCAGTTGGAACCCCAGACACAGTGTAATAATAAAGTTGCCAGTGGCCCTGACCCCTGTTTTACATACCCAGAGAAAAGTATAGTTGAGCAGGCAGTTGTCTATGCATTGCACTGTCCAGGTTTTGATAAGTGTTTTAACAAGCTGGCATAAGATGCTAGTTAAAACTAAAACCAAGACCTAAGTCTCTTACTACAGCCACTAAACAAATGAGGGAGAATTCAGTGGGCTAGATCCACAAATACTACATTCTACATGTATGCCTTCTTATCCTGATGATTTTGGTTTTATTGTTTGCAACATATTTGTTTACTTAGGAAAAATGACAATGAAGTAAAAAGAAATAGCCTATAAAACACAATAGTCAGAAAAGGAAGCTGCAAAGAATAAGGCACTGTGAAATTAAAAAGATTATGGATTATTTTAGTTGGAGTTTTTTTGTATGAGAAAAATGTCTAACAGGTCTGTGAATGGGAGTCAATATAAAAATGGTATTTGTATTACCCCTTTTAGAAAGCAAAGAGAAGTGTATTGAAAACTGTTGCAAATTGCTTCACAAGGAAGCATAGGCAGAGTCCAGCAAAGCACACCTACAAAGCAAGCTTTAAATGCTTGAATCCTTACTAATAACTCCATATCCTTACTTGCTATCCTTTTGAAGTCTATAGCTCTCTAACACTAACAACAACAAAATCCCAACTGGATTTCATACAGATTTTTTACAATTCACCAAATTTCTGAAGACTTTCAAAGAGACATGAGTACTGGGAAAATATTTGGAAAGGCAGAGTACAATGATCTTACAGAACAAGTCCTTCTGGATAGACAGTCTAAAGGGAGGCAGTAGAAAAGGCTGACCCAGGTGTATTCAGCTTTAAAATTCAGTCTTTAAGATCTACCCCATCCATTCAAGTCACAGCAACACTGCTTTTTCTCACCTAATAGAGAGCAGCTCCTGATACAACGGTGTGTAATTTAAATATAAGTAGGGAATATATTCCTTGTTAAATATATAAGCTGCTTCGCCAATGCACACAGAAGTTCCAGCAGCAGTAATACAGGAAAAAAGCAGAACATCCAACCAAACCTGCAACAATTCTCAGACACCCAATAACTATCTGAATCAGGCTGCAGATAAAATTTTGCACATTTTAGATCTTTAAGGATAATTAAAGTGAAAGCTTTATTCTTCTGAAGAATCACATTCTTATCTTTTACCTGCTTTTCTCAGTGGTTAGTGTATTTTGTGAGTATTTAACAATACTGTAGAAAATAGCTCATCTCTAATTCCTTAATCCCTATTTCCACTAGAAGAAATTTTAGTCTGCTAGTTTAAATTTATTAAATTTAACATAAACTGTAATTTCATCTTCTTTTTTGGAAAGTATTATCTCTCTGTGTATACAGAGATATATACATGAATCTATATTCAACTTTACTAACCAAGGCAAACTAACAGGAAGTATTCCATGTGTGCATGATTTACAGTACTTGTGATCTATGTTATGTTAAAAACACTGCTGCATCTTCCCCTCTCTTATCAATAGTATAGCCTAACACACGGTGAGCAGGAGATACCACAGCTGTTTAATGTTTTTCCAATTAAGTACCCTAATGTTTCAGTATTTTTCATTGTGTATTCTGAGAAAAGTTAGCTGCTTTTTCCATATACATGAAGGAGCAGCTTTCAATAAAAAAAAAAAAACCAAAACAGTAAGAAGAAAAAAAGTCCTTGTATTCTTCATGTTTTTGAGGCTATATATGAAGTTGGAAGACTTATTGAAAGAAGTCCCAGAAAACCAGACAGAATTATTTGCTTCTATGACATATTTTTAATTCAGTTAACAATCTATAGGTTTTTGCCTCATGTATTTTTATACAGAGAATGAAAGTAAATGGCAAATTAAGTTTCATTCTGTAAGACTTTCTAATTTTCAAAGAATTAGATTTATATTAGGAAAAGAAGGTGTGGACTACTTAGTTTTAGAAGAAATTAGTGAGGTTTTTTTTGTTTTTTGGGGTTTTTTTGTATTTGTTAGGATGACACTATCTTTAGTAAGATCGCTTAAACAATATATACACAGAAAATAACTTTATTTTTTGAAGTACACATAGCAACAGAAGAGGCAACATAGAGACATTACGAATGTGAAAACCAGGCCTAAGCAGGATTTACCATGCATATTTTCACTAGTCTAAGTTAATATCATAACTGTCACTAGCATCAGGGATTTAACAATAATGCCTGTGCTAGCCAGTTGAATTTGCCAAGCACATTGAAAAGTACTTTAATATTAAGAGAACACATTTGATAAAGACCCTTATCTTCAGCATAGAGGATTGAAGTGTTGGAAAATATAAAGGAACACTGACATACAAAAGAAAATAAGGGAGGAATTACAACATAAGTAATAACATGGCAAGATACCCTGTCACTTCTTTGGTTGAAAGGTGCTAACAGATTTGTGAATTTTTCATTATGATTAATTTAGTATAGCCTTGTATCCACTGCAATCTTACATGTTAGCTAGCATTGTATACACATGACAGTGCACAGAGTAGGGGCATGCAAATCACATAAATGCATGTAAGCCACCGGAAAATAACCACAATATTACAGATGAAATGAAAGGGTGTCCTATAGGCCTTGCAGACTAGTGTCTCCAAAGAAATCAGATTTGTTAAGGGTCTTCTCATACAGCTCTCTGATGACAGCCATGCCCTTTATAATCTTTTTTCCCCAAAACCCCGGCAGTATCATTCAGATGGAGTCCACTGCCTAAGAATTTCTCAGTAACTAGGAGTACATATATCATTATGTCCAGAATTTTTGACTTATTCATCAATGGCTTGGATGAAGGAACAGATGCCTCTGCAGTACGTTTGCTGAGGGGGTGTGGTTGATGCCCTGGAGTGTGCTGTGCAGCCCTTCACAAGGGTCTTGCCAAGTTGGAGAGATGGACAGAGAACAACCTTCTGAAATTCAAGAAAGGCAAATGCAGGCTCCTGAACCTGGGGAGGAACAACCCTACACCCCAGTACAGGCTGGGGGCTGGCCTGCCAGTAAGAGCTCTGCAGAGAAGGATCTGGGGATCCTGGTGGGCATAAACTGTCCAGGAGCCAGAAGTGTGTCCTTGTAGCCAAGTAGGCCAACCGTGTCTTGGGCTACATTAGGAAGGACACTGCCAGCAAGTTGAGGAATTTGGTCCTGCTCCTCTACTCAGCCCTGATGAGGTTGCACCTGGAGTGTCATGTCCAGTTCTGGGCTTTCCAGTACAAGAGACATATGAAACTCCAGGAGCAAATCCAGTGAAAGGCTACAAAGATGATTAAGGGATGAGAGCATCTCTTGTTTGAGAATAGGCTGAGGGAGCTGGGCCTGTTCAAATTTAAGAGATGACTGAGATGTCACAAATGTCTGAAGAGAGGCTGTCAAGAGGATGGACCAGGTTCTTCTCAGCGTTACCCAGCAATAGGACAAGAGGCAACAGGCAGAAGCTGATACACAGGAGGTTTCATCTGAACATGAGGAAAAACTTCATTATTGTGTAGGTGACTGCGCACTGGAACAGGTTGTCCAGAGAGCTTGTGGATCCTGCCTCACTGGAGATATTAAAGTATAACAGATGTAGCTAGATTATATCTCCATAAATAATTTGGCTTAGCAGATACCAGCTCAACCAGCCTAGCTCAAAGTAAACAAGTCCCTAGACAGGACAAAGATAAGGCAGATTCAAATCCAGTCAGAAGACCTCAGCCAACCCCTCTGAAGCACAGATACATCCACATCATTGGCCAGTGAGCTAAGCAGAGTAAAGACCCTTGACCATTCATATCTGTAAACACAAGGAATTTAAAAACCCTATAAAAGAAGCTGCAATAAATGAGGCAGCTGCCACATGATCCTCAGCACGTGCATGTCGCATCCCTGTCTCCAGCTCCATTACAACATTCAAGAACTATCTGGACACAACCCTGTGCAATGTGTTCTGGGATGACCCTGCTTGAGCAGGAAGGTTGGGCCTGCCACTGGTCTCTTCCAGTCTTACCCATTCTGTGATTAACATGCTAACATAGCACAATACTCAAATAATAGCGATCTATAGTGATTTTTAACTTTATTTATCTTCTTGCTTTGTCATTTTACTATTAGAACACAGGAGAAATAGGAAAAAATGGTGAAATGAGAATCAGTAAAAACAAAACACTTCAAGTAAAAGCCTGAAGTGCTGACCAACTGTACTATACAATGGTGATAAAAATCTCATCACCTTTCAACAAATAAGTCTGCCTACTGTAATGTTAACTGGCCTCAATTTTTTGGAGATCTTGAACAATGTGAGAAATATCCACACAAATAATAAAAATGTAGTCTTTAGGAAAATACATATTTAACATTAATTGAGTGGTAGGCCTCACATAATATAATTCTACTGAGACCAAAAAAGACCTAACCTTTAAGCTTGTGGTTTTTTGAAACAAAAGCCAAAGAAAAAACCAAAGAAATAAAATTGGAAGCTTAACAATTTCAACTGAGCTGAATTCAAATGCTTCATCTTACTAGTGTTTTACAGATCAGAAAGATAATATGAATTTAAATCAGTGCATTAAGAATAATGAGAATTTATGATGTGTGTAGGCTAATATTAGAGATTAATAATTTTAATGAGAAATGGATGTGTGTTTATCTGTGGGCAAATTAACTCACTTGGTGACTTTTCTCCACTTATAACTCAATGTATTTATATTTAAACCACAATTATATACCATTTTATGTCTAATAATCTTACCTGATAACACTAAAGTTACCCAATAAGACCCAAGTTGAGGTCTGTTACATGACATACATCAGTCATAGTAATGGTCATTATGATCACAATACCCTTCCTAAAGCCTCTCTTGTCCCTCTGAGGACAAAAAAGCAGTTTTCTGTATTCATTTATTCTGACGAACTCCTATTTGAATGTCTGGTTCTTGAAAGTATCTTAACACTTCACCTGTGATCTCCTATTTTAAAAAGAAAATTTTAAAATTATGGTTTTTTTTTTCTTTGAAAGGTGAGAAATTGGGGATTCAAGGGATGCAAGTCACAGCCTCTCAAGGCAGTCACAGCCTTTCCCAACTGAGATGGTGACCGAGCACTAATCATCTCGGAAAACAGAAGTCCCCCTGCTTCTTCCTTTAACTAAGGTTTTGATGTTGATCCTATTACATGACATGGAATATCCTTTTAACTGATTTTAGTCATCTGTCCTGGCAGTGCCCCTCAATTTCTGGCCCACCTGCAGCCGAAATCTGGAAGGCCACAGTGGGGGAAAATGCCTTGATGCTGTGCAAGCACTATTCAGTAACAACTGAAATCCTGTTGTGTTTTCAACACAAGTTCTGTTGAAAAAACTGATCTTGAGAATGCATAAAGGCTATGATGGTAAAAACATCCTTCAAGTGAAGCTATTTTCAGGTTTCTGACCCCTTAGAATAGTTGGTTATTATAATGTTTTTATGTCAATTAGAGCATGAACTCTCTCTTGTACTTAACTCTTGGCAAATATTTTTCATCAGTTTCTTAAGGACAATATGGCACTGAAGTGTGAGATCCAAAATTTTTATTTCTTTTACTCAAATCTAGCTATCCGTTTCCTGATAATTTCACTTATAGAAAAAAGGGTTCCAGATAATACATATTTTTAGTGCTAAAAACTCTGCCAAGGTATTACAATTACATTGATTCTCCAACTACTTTGTTTTATTTGAGTATATGAAAACAGAGTTTCATAGGATTCATTATTTTTTCCTTCCTGAATTCCTTCTTAAATCTCCTTAATTCAAAGTGATTTTCTTTAAAGATTGGGGACTGTTTGCTTTTATTATATTACATTTTTCCTATGTTCACTAAAAGAGCCTTACAAAGTAAAATCTTCGTGAGAAATCAGAAATAAGGTAGAAACAAAAGCAAATGAAAATGAATATATTCAAATAGCTCTAGCAGAACTCTGTAGCACCTTGTGAAAATGCAGTGCAACAAGAAATAAAAAATATTTATCCATCTTTTCCTGTATTCAACTGCCAATCACAATTACAGCCCAGTTAAAGTGGTTTCCACGATTACAAGTTGTACTATGTCTGGGTGGAAATTTTCTAGCTTTCTTCTTAACAGCCCATCTGGGGCTGTATTTTGGATTTATAGTTAAACCAGTGTTGAAAACACAACAGCATTTCAGTTGTTACTGAATAGTGCTTGCACAGCATCAAGGCATTTTTCCCTCACTGTGGCCTCCCAGATTTAGGCTGCAGGTGGGCCTGAAATTGAGGGGCACTGCCAGGACAGATGACTAAAATCAGTTAAAAGGATATTCCATGTCATGTAATAGGATCAACATCAAAACCTTAGTTAAAGGAAGAAGTGGGGGGACTTTTGTTTTCCAAGATGATTAGTGCTCGGTCACCATCTCAGTTGGGAAAGGCTGTGACTGCCTTGAGGCTGTGACTTGCATCCCTTGAATCCCCAACTTCTCGCCTACTCCATTGTCTTTATCCCAGCCCACAAGGATTTGTGGGGTTTTAATTATTTATGCTGTTTTGTTGGTTTTTTTTAATTTGGTTGATTTTTGCTGATGAGGCGGTTCCTGATTAAGACTATTAAGATGAAAATATTAGTAGGAATATCAAATTAACTTCACATACATAACGTGATCTCTTTCGATCATAAAAAGAACTAGTAACACTGCTACTAGCATTCCATGAAATTCAGATTCCAGGAATGCTAACAGAAGCATGTTTCTGCTTCAAGCATAGCAAAACTGGACATAAGTGATAACATTCCTGCAATGAAAATGTTTCAAAGTAGCATTTCTAGGAATCAAATCATCATACTGCTGTCAACAGATATTTTTCAGGCTGCTATTTGCAACTGATATTTTGCCTCATACCTTATATGTTAAATTAAACCCATATTTTTAGACTTCATTTTTCTGGTTGTAGGAGAAAAAATGTGTTTCCAGGTAACATTGTTGTATTGGTAGGTACTTAAGACAAAAAAAAAAAGAAGGTGTCCATCTTATGTAAAATGCTTATGAATTTCTGTAAAAGGACATTAAAATTAAACACCAGTCTGATGTGTAGCAATGATATTCTCCTTTTAGATGTTCTTGGTCACCCACTGAGCAGTAACTCACTGAAACCATTGAGATTTAAGTGTGTATCTAAGTGGATAACTAAATTCCACATGGTCGACATTCCTGATTTAATATTTCAAAAATTACGTCACTATATATTACTGTATCTTGCATTGGACTGCAATAAAACAAGACATTAAAACTCTAGTTATGATAGATATCCATTATAGATGTAATATTATGTCAATTATAGACAATATTACATTATTATTTTATAAATTAAAGTCCATGTCTTATCATGTTATCATAGAAATGCCCATCAACATTATAGCTACTGATTTAATCCTGGCTCACGGAGTAAGGATAGCTGAACACATGAAATGTTTAAGAAAAAATCCCCAATTTATTTACATTTTTCTGACCTCTAAGTTTGTTTATTCTTTCCTGGGATATAATAACAAGTATTAGAGGAGATGTGGCTTGCATTTCTTCAATCCAGGGTCTGGCAGTATTTACTGGAAATACGGCACCCTGGCTTTCTAGGCTTATAATGGAGCTTCAGAGATCCATAGTGTTGGAGCTTTTATGAGCTCTTTTCTGTAGGGGTAAAAATTATATGCAGATGCCACCAGAACATGAAAAAAAAAACCAATTAATAAAAACTACAAAGCTGAGTCCAGTGCAGTAAACCCAGCAGATCCTAATGCATGTTACTATCAGAGATAGAAGGAGCTAAATCAATTTACCTGCCAAAAATGTTCCATGTACAGCAGCTACATACAGTCCAACTTAGTAACATCATGGGTGAACTGGCTAATTAGTAAGACAGAGATAGCAAGAGTAAACAGACTGCACCATTACCTGGTGATGTCTGCAGGTCAAAGACTTGATTCACACTGCTTCCTGTACAATCTCCAAAATAAAGTGATTAGTAAGATGTGCTATGCAACTACTTCTGCACAATAAATTAGTTCATCTGACTTTGAAGGTTTGTCATCTAAGATTTCCTCACCTTCAGAGAGGCCACTATTATTTTGGACAGTTCACTTTGCAGTAAGACATGGGAATTAAAATAGTAGTCTCTTTATTTTTAATTACATTGATTTAATGAAATCTGGTTTTGTTTGTGAATCTAAAATTTAAAGAAACAATTGGTAGTCTTCACACAAGAAATGATTAATGGAATAACTAGCAAAACATCAAGAATTCTGTTCTGGCTCTGCTGCTTCTTTTACAACAAAGCTTACAATGCTAATATATGCAAATATCAGTAGGGTTTTTTTTAATAGATTTATTTTATAGATACTTAAAAACTCTAAGTATAAATATTCAGCAAAACTTTAATTAAACTTTCAGTTTATCTACTTTCAGTTTATCTATCAGCTTCCAAAGGCAGTTTAATCTCTCCATCTTCACGTTTTAAAATGGCAGAACCCATTTATACAGCTGAGGAAGAACAACGTCTATATTTTCTATTGATTATCTTTAAAAATTCAAATCCATATTTTTAAAGAACAGAATCCAAAGCACAAAAAAATGACTCATAACAATTATTTCAGCCCTGAGATTTCAGAAATCATCATCCAAGCCATTAGGGCAATGGGCTAGGTCTTATAAATTCCGGATGCAACAGAAAAACATGGAACATTTTTTTTTAGTTCTGGGTTTTGTTTTTTTCAGCTTTCTTCTTGAGACTTCTTTAGTTTCTCAGTCACTACAGAACCCCAAACCCATCTTTTTTTTTCTTACTGTTCTCTTTGGTTCAGACAGCCAGGATGCAAAGAATCCTATGCAAAACATGAAAAGACGTAACAAGAGAATAAATTCCCAACTCCTTTACATCTTTTGGATTCTCCTAAGTTAGTTCTTAGGAAATGCTTATGAAAGGATAAATTCTTACACTCAGTAGAAGCCAGACATCAACTTCAAGAAAGAGTGCATTTCACTCTTCTCTAATTTTGTAGCCATCTCTATCAGAATTGATATATTGATACAAAATGGCAACAAAACTTTGCCGTCCCAAACTGAAACAGACTTTTCTGTTATAAAAATGAGCAAAGAACAAAGTTAAAAAGAAGCAAAGGGTATTTCTTCATGTTCATGCATTAGAGAGCACACCTGAATGCAGGTGCAAAACTGAAACCCAGTTCTTTGAGGTAGAGGAGACAGCTACTAGTGTGAGGTTCCTACTCTCTTCCATACCTAGTTGCATACGGGAACCCAGTGATATCATTCACCTATTCTACAACATTATAACTCCAAGATCTCAAAAAACAAACAAACAAAAAAAACCAAACCCAAAACCCCCCAAAAAAAACCCAAAACAAAAAACCCATCTAAATTCCTCTCCCCCCAAAAAGCCCACCACAACAAAAAAAATAAGCTATTAAAACCCTTTAAACCCTCTGAGAGTTACCAAGGTTTTCTTGTGCTATGATATGACTCAAACCAGGAATTCAAGTGTCTTCTAGCTTTCCTAGTGTATGCAGAAGTAATCCATGGAGCCTGTCCCAAACAAATAGCTGTTTTTCCTGATTCACAATAGAGTAGAAACACTTTTAGCACATTCCTTTGGCATCACTCATATGACTCATATGGATTTAGGCATTTTAGTTATCATTTTACTTGCAAGAATGTCTGTTGACAAACAACTAAGAAGTAGCTCAAACTCTGCATGCTTTTCACTTCATCATCTCAACTTGGCTGAAATAAAGAGTACACATGAAATAGTTATACTACATAGCAGAAATGCTTCCTGCAGGGAAACAGCAGAAGACTAGCTTCAATCCTGGCATGGTTCTATGGCACTTTACAAACAAAACTTTCACTCCTACTACTAGAGACTAAAATCTCAGGCATTCAGCCTTCCATTTTGCTAAACACACCACTTATTTACTTAACTTACAGCAGCTAATTATGGTATAAAAACTAAAAAGTTACTATAAGAAAGAAAGACAAAGTTTGTGAGAGACCATTTAGTACTTGGACATCTATCCTCTCAGGGAACAGCAAGCTTCTCCCTAAGGGTTAGGAAGTCAAGGGGATATCGTGGCCAGAAGGGACAGAAGCCAGAGCCTCATCTCACAGCAGCCAACTGGGACAAGCAGGACAAAACCTGAGATGGTGACTCAACCCAAAGCCCAGGCCATAGGGCAATAGTGCAGTGATGAGATCAGTCTGAGGTCAGTCCACAGGTCACAATCAGGATCATGAACATTGGATTTACCAGGCAGAACCAAGGTCAAGCCAGCCCCAGGTCAAACTCCAGTTCCAAGGCTCCTGTAGCCAGGCACAGCAAGACAGAGCACAACAGCTTAGGGAGAGAGAAAGTGCCCAGGGCAGAGCACAGATACAGCTCCTGGCCCATGGTTGTGGGTAGAGGCCTCAGGTGAGGCTGATTGGGTCTTTAAGGTTGAATAATGGGGTCACCGCCCTGACACATTGGATATCTATCTTTCTAAAAGATTTCCAATATGCACTAGTACTGTAGCATCTGACTACTTCAAGTGCACATTATTAGAGCTTCTTGCCAAGATTTCAGAGCTTTTTTTTTTTTTTTTTTTTTAATGGATTTTTTTATACAATTTCTGATTGGCCTACCCTTGTCCTGCTTTTTAATTTTTTTTTAATTGTGAATTTGTTTTGGTTGTTGTTTAGAATACATAGAATTCATTTGATAACCCATTCTTTTTTTCCTCTTCTTTTCACTGTAAATTGAAAAGCCCTGGTTCAGTCAAGCCTGATACACCAGGCTGGTTCTGTGACACTGCTAAAATGCTTCAGGGATTAACATCAGTATTGGAGACGTACTTACAGACTATGCCATGGCCACAACAGCCCCAGGAATAAAAGGTCCTTTCTGTGGATCTATGAATGTAGTAAAACCAAAGAACAGCAAGGCTAAAGGGAATCTTACTTTCCTGAGCAGTCAAAGCCCCACAGGATACACAGAATCAGAGAGAAAACTGACAGTAACTTTTAGATTTCTGGCAACTGCTGTGAGCCAAACAGCTGCTGCTGACAAACCAGGGAATGCAGTATCTCCCTTCTGCCCTAGTATCCCATATCTCAGCTGTAAGGTACAGCTGCACAGTTATTTCCAGGTGGAAATGAGTGTGCTCTGGATGTATTCTAAGCCTGAAGGATGGGATAATTTCCAAACCAGAAGACATGTTGCCAAGTTAGCATGATCTTGAGCTATTAAGCCTTGCTGACAAGCTGCACATAAAATACGAGTAGATGCCCCAAAGGTAAGGGTTGAATTTTTTCCTCCCTTCTTGCAGAGTATTGCATGGATTTACATCTAATTCCCAGTTCTCCATATCTACCTTGCCTGCATATGTTGATAGGACAGCTGTTTTCAGTGTTTTAAGGATGTTTAGACATTCTTCAAGTGAATTAATGCCCAGTGTCAACTACAGAGACTCTTGATTCATAATATATATTAAGAAGGTAAAATGTCTTAGT
The DNA here is from genome assembly GCA_008694505.1 of Cyanoderma ruficeps. Classification (NCBI taxonomy): domain Eukaryota; kingdom Metazoa; phylum Chordata; class Aves; order Passeriformes; family Timaliidae; genus Cyanoderma; species Cyanoderma ruficeps. The sequence goes on from VZDJ01000623.1 coordinate 13,676,925, forward strand.
CCATTACTTGCTTCCAGAATGTATTTGTATATTCATCTTTAGGAAAAGAGTAAAAATTCCTGCATTCATAAGTATTTTCTATTTTTCCCTACCACTAAGTTGTTGAATAGCAGAAGCTGTTTAAGTTTTCAAGAGGAAAGAGAAAAAAGAAATGCTTAATGTAGATACTGAAAGCTAAACAAGCCCAAAATGATCACTCAGATAATGGTAAAGAAATGCAAAAGATGCTCTAAAGGATATAATTGCTGTGAAGCACTTGACCCAACGAAGTGAGTGTTAATAAAATGTTTAACTGTTTTTGTAATTTAAGATGCATTATTCACTTTTATAAAATGAACTTTATGAGTAGCAAATTCATTGTACAAGAACAGAGTTGCCTATGCTGATAATTTTATTCTTATAATCATAATATTTGGTGGTTTTCTTAAAGCTGGGGATTTCAACATTATTACATTTCAAGCAACTCTCAGTTTTAATTTCAAAATAAAAAAATATTTTTATTGGTCTTGACTTTTAGAGAAAATAATGTTTACATGCTAAATATTCAAAACTCAGAAAACAAATATGAAATATGTAATAAATAGAGCTTAAGAATTAATAAATTCACAGGTATTTTAATCCAGTCAAGTATTTTTATAAAATCTTGGTTTGAGAGATTATCACTTATACACAGTTTCATAACTTCTCTGTTTTGCCATAAGGTATTTGTAACACACAGAGCTGAAACAAAAGCTTCATGTAATAATGTCATCTTTGGCTTCATTTTTATGGTGTATTCTTAGAAGTTTTTCACTCATGTTTCAAAATGTGTTTGCAAGAAAGCATCACTGCAGTCAGAACCATGTCAGGAGCTCAAGCTTTAATAAGAAAACTTCTGAAAAAGTGTTTTTTTGTCAGGAAAATCATGCTCCTTTGATCCAATTCAGCAAACTTCCAGGTCCACATTATGTCTTGTTTCTGTCTTCTAAATGAAAATGTATTCTAAGTGGTAGTTATTTCATTTTTGCAAACATAGAGATAGAAAACAATGTGATAACATTTTAAAATATTTTCTTAATGACCATAATGTTAAATAGTTTAGCAGAGATTAAACAGTTAAAAGAAACTGAAGACAAGAATAGGCACAGAAGACTAACACTGTATAAGACTCCACTTCTTTCCTGATATTGTGAACATTTCAGAGATACCTAAAATTACACATTGTGCAAAAAAAAAAAAGGACACCAACACTATAGGATTATACTGGTTTTAATCTGTTTTGTAAATGCCATCTAAGCCCTGAGAGGAACCTAAATTATACTTCTCTCCTTGAACTCTCAGCAGGGACAGTGCTGTGTCAGAAAGTTGTGATGTCCTCTCCTTCAGGCTTGGAAGGTTTGAGCTGATAGCTCTCTCCTCTTAGACCTGGCCTTGACTTTCATTCTTCTTTTGGAAGAAAGTATAATGAGTAGTGCAGGGAACATAAAGGAGCCATTTGTTTGAGTTCCCATTCCTAAAACTCTTCCCATTTTTAATCAGATGGCCACTGAATTATCCCATCTCCTTGGCAGATGCAGAAGGACAAGCCTTCTCAGCTTGTAATTATCAGCCAGAGAGTTTTCAAATCCGAACGTTCTTGTTGGTTTTCAGGACAATTTATAATTTTGGACTGTGCAACAATATAGGTTCTGAGATTCCTGTTCATGCTAAAAAGATTTGTTTAGCACTTACTAGTTTCCTAGAAAGCATATTTATTTAGGGAAACCTTTATAACAGTTTTCTGAGATTCTAACTCTCAAGCTTGAAAAGTTTAAAAATACTGAATGTCAACTTCTGAAAATCAATAACTTCCTCCAGGTTCCTAAGTCTAGTCCCTTTTCTTTTTCTTTCCCCAAAGGTAGAGACCAGAACACCTTTGAGAACTTGGAACTGAATGATGGGAGGCAACAAGGGTTAGTCACCCAATGTACATCAGTGCCTTGAGGCCACACATCTATATACTCCTGTGTCCGAAAAGCTTTAGAAAATGTAAGATTTTGATTCATGTGTACAGAAGCAAACATGTGAGGTTGTTTTAGAGGAATTAACTCTGAACTGAGGCAGAAAACAGATCACTGTGGGGTGTTGCCATCTTCAGATGCTGAAGAAATTTTGCCAGATTTCATCTACCAGCCTGGCAGCTCCTAAATCACTAAGATATTTTTGAAAATGTTACCTACACTCTGTTGTGACTAATGATAGCTGAAACTCTAGAGAGCAATTTGGAGGTCATTCTGTGCCTGCTGCCTCTATTTCATCAGTCCTCTCATGGGGCACACTCCATGCTTTGGGAAATAGTTAGGAATTTGTTGTGTTTGTAGTCCTTTGAAGTTGAAAACCACTGTAGATTAACAAGCTTTAGGTTTCAATTACTCTGCTTATGCTTTGCAAAATGTTATTTATTTAATTCAGAAGTACCATAGATCTTATTGATATTCTGATTTTGACCCTGCTGAACAAAAGGAAGGATAAACATTTCCAGTTCTTTTCCATTTGGTCATTACTCTTTTCCCTTTATCTTATATCTGGGTTGTAAAAAACAGAAAGGTAACATGTGTTACTCTATTCAATATAAAATTTGTCTTGACCACTATCTAACTTGCAATTTATAAAGTCTTGTATTAGAAAAATGAGTTGTTTTGGCACAATTTGAAACACTAAAGGTTTTCAGCCTTTTTGCATTTTAAATCTTTCTAATCCTAAAGTCAAATATTCTTGCAGTCACATTTTCCCATTGTAAAAATTTTAACAACCTATGATCCCACCCTGCATCCCACCCTGCACGACATCTCCAAATTATCTTCCAAATAATTCAATAATTCCAAAGAATCCCAAATTATGTTCTCTTTTCTCCCTTCTAGCAATGCTGAATTCCACATAGGAAGGCTCCTTTATTTTCACCTCTGGCTAAGAAGAAGTGTACGTTAAGTCTAGCAATTCACTGCAATTAAACAGGGAGGCTGTCCTGCGGAGGCCGTTTCCTCGTGTCCTGTCGCTGGTTACTTGGGAGAAGAAGCCCACCCCACCTGGCTACAGCCTCCTTTCAGGGAGTTGTAGAGAGCAATAAGGTCTCCCCTAAGCCTCCTTTTCTCCAGACTAAACACCCTCAGCTCCCGCAGCTGCCCCTCACAGCACTTTCAAAAATTCACTTGTCATTCAACAATTCACCAACCTCATTGTCCTTCTCTGGCTGTGGTCCAGCACATCAATGCCCTTCTTGAAGTGAGGGGCGCAGAACTGAACCCAAGACTTGAGGTACAGCCTCAACAAGGCTGATTGCAGAGGTGATTGAATCCCCTAGGTGACTGAACAAAGATATTCACTTTTTTATGATCTGCTCATCAACTGAATTGATGTAACCACTACCTGCAGATCAACTGCGGCTGCAGAGTACTTGGAGTGCTGGAAGCACATAAAAAGGTTCTTCTGATGGATTTCAAAAATAAGCTTTTTTATTTCATGGTACAGAAACATGGTACAGTGCGAAGAGTATGGTCTGTAGGACAAGAACTGTGACATGAGTCTATTTGATAGTGAAAAGCAAACACATTTTCAGGGATGTGAACCAGGAGGAGGGAGAAAAAATTAGTGCTGTCCTGTTTTTCCTATTGCTGAGGAATGAAACAAGGAGCAATCAAAACAAATGCAAAGAAATATTCAGTGAAACTTTATTTCCATAGTCTTTCTGGGTTTTCATATTTTCACAAATGTGTATTTTAAGGTATTTGATGCCAGTTTATGTGCATTTCAAGTATTTACTGTTTATTTTTGGCTTTATTTTGTAATGATTATGACCTTTCAGGATAAGACAATGGTAATCCACTAACATTTAACATTTTGCTTTCTATGCATTCTCCATCCATGCAGTAAATCAGCAGGTGTTCTTTGAATTGCTGGAAGATATGTAACCTTGTAATGTTGTAGAAGGTCTGTAGAGAAGAATTGTCAATATTTTCCTTCCAGGTTAGCAATCTTTTTCAAAGTCTTATTCAAGCACTCAACTTGTCAGTTGTCTTGAAGGCAGAATGTTTTTCACTTCTTGTATATAAAACCTCTTCTTTTAATGAAAATAAAATTTTGACAATCTTCTGGAAAAAATGAGATTTTGTATTGTATGTTGAAAATATTATAATTTTAACAGTATATGTGACTCAAATTGAGTTTATGAATTTCAGATAATCTACCAAGCCAGTAGGATAGTGGATATGTCAGTTGCGACCTGAAGTACCAAAAAAACAATTGTGCATTTTTTGCATAAGACTGGCTTCAAACATAGACAATTTTAACTTCAACTGGCAATTCTGGCCACCAGCAGAGTTCTCATAGTCACAGTTTTGTCTCAACAGTTGTTGATGCTTTCCATGAAACAATTGTTCCCATTCAAAAATAAACAGTCACCAAGCCTGTCGTGAATATTTTGTAAGAAAATTTTACATTTAACAAAATAGAATAGAATAGAATAGAATNATAGAATAGAATAGAATAGAATAGAATAGAATGGAATGCCATTGTAGAAATAAATGAAAATATTTTGGATTCTTGGGCCACCTTGTTATCAGGAAAACACATAATTTTCAGATGAATGATATGTGTTAAATTGTAGTTCTAAATTGCTATCTTGCACTGTAGTACATATGCTTGTAATCTGTGCAAGTACTCTATATCATCATTTATCTGGGCATCTGGTAGAGATAACGGCAGACGAGATAAGCAGCCAGCCATCACAATTCCAGTTTCTGTTCTATACTGTGTCACACATTCATTAATGGAAGTATTCTTAGTGATCATCTGGCAATTTGCATTCCTGTTTATCTGAATCCTTTTATTGCTAAGTGTCATCTAGGAGCTTTGATCTGATTGCAGTTAGAATCTATAGACCCAAAGACAGTTTCTTCAGTTTCCCAAAGCCCTTAAGCAGTGACACTTTTTCTCAAGTGGGATACAATTTGTTGGCTGCTTCTCTTTAAGCATCCTTGACATAAATGCTCTTCTTGGTTTGTGTTCATGAGTTTAAGTAGCGTGAACCAAACACTGCTCTCTTGTCAACCATTGTCACAATGGCAGGTAACATGGAATCAAACTGTAAGTGCTTATCTGTTCACAGTGAAGTCTTTAATGAGGCTGAACCTTGTTTGTCTCTTATCTACCCAAAGACAGGTTGGTGTTTACCTGAAAAAATTATCTCAACAGCTTAATATATTAAAATACAGGTAGGAAAAAACTTCACTAGATTATAAAAGTGTAAGAGAATGTAATGCTTCTTATCTGTCTTGGGATGTGGTCTTGGAAACAATTTAAGTTTCTTCTGACAAGTAATAGTCCTAAAGAAACCCAGCTGCCTGCCTGAAACAACATTTGGCAAAGTTTGATTTCAGTCTTTCAATGCTGTGGCACTGCAGAATGAGGCAAGTATCAGGAATCTTTTGAAGTGCAGCAACATCGAGATGAAACTGAATTTGACAATGGCTATTGAGAATTATGGATGTCATGTGTCCAAAAAGCACTTGATGCTGAAGCAACTTTATTAATGCACACTTAAAATAGAAAAATCTATCATATGTATGCATAAACAAATGCTGGGACACTTCTGCTGCCTTATGCAGCCTAATTTTTTGATGTGCAGTCTTGAAAACTAAAACTACAAAATGTCTTGATATTACTGACTGATATACTGATATAACTGCAGTTCAATCACCACTGCAGTTAACCTGGTTCAGATAAAATAACTGAAGTGTGCCAGATTTCAGACTTTCTTTCTTTCTTTCTGTCTTTCTGTCTTTCTGTCTTTTTATTTTGTACATGAAAACTAGAAAGTTTAATGTTGTAGCAACAGATTTAGTAATTGAATTTTTTTAAGATGGAAGGGATAAGCCATTTAAAGCCAAAATCATGATAATATTCACCATATTTGAAATGGGAAATGTCTAGTTTCACACTGATGTATAAAACTAAATGCAAGCTTCACAATGGGAGATGGCATAACTCTTAATAAAACGTGGAATTCAGTTACTTTATGTTAATGTTTAAGTAATGTTAAATTGGCATTTTTTTAAAGTTCTGCTTTCTGATAAAGTTTAGTATTAAAAAGGAAAAAAAATTCACTTCTCGATCTCCTCTCCATCAATCAAACGTACCTGAAGAAAATTCCTAAACTGAAACTCTGCAAAGAGCACGTATAAATTTATGTTTTCAGTAAAAAGTATAACATTAATTATAAAGTCACATGCAATTATATCTGTAGATCATCTGATGCTTTTCATTAAGTTAAATAAATTTACACAAACCCATTAATTTTATGTCAAATATCCAATACTGAGACCAAAATCTATTGATGAAAGTTAAAAGAGTGTCTCCAGTAATTTTTTTCTCCAATTCTCAGTGTACATTTCAAATTTGCTGTCTATAAAATAATCTGTCTTCTCATGGCTAATAAACAATTACTAAGTCACAAGATATTCTGGACTGTCTCACAGATGCAGGGTGGGTATTTTTTTGTCTTAAATTTAAATAATAATTGTTGAGTCAATAGAATTATTACTGCTGGATTACTGTTTCTCCCATTTAAATGATTGAATTTTAACTGCAGGTCTGTAATATGTTACTGTTGTACAGTGAATTGATTTTTATAGAATAGTTTAATTTACTTGAAAAATGTCTAGTCTTTTAATGAATGTGAATTATAGTACATTTAGATTCAATTTTAAAATAATCTATTTTAACTGTGCAGCATTAGTGTGTCACTACTCATTACAGAACATTTTAAGAAGCAGTTTTAATTATTTGAAAAAAATTACATGCTAGTGAACATATCTTGAAATTAAGAATAATATCTATATTGAAAGAATGCTGTTATTAAATTGTGTATAATTCAATTTCACTAAAGTAAGATACTTCTTTGCCCCTTGAAGTCCTAGAATAGTTCTAGTGTAGATGGGTGTTGCTATTGTTCCACTAAACTTATGTATTTTTGTGGTATAAATATTTCTTCCATGAAATTTTCAACCCTCTTTAATGAAGCATCCTATTTCCAACAACTAATGGATTTGCCCCTGTTAGAAGTGGGATAGTGGGTTAGCATTATGGCTATGTATTAAAGGATCTGAGGTCAAAATATGTGCCTGTTTTCTCTATGGTTTCTAGTGAAGCTTAATATTTTCACACAATAATTACATGGAGTTGTAATTGGGATATTTTTTTAAATTCATATATTTTTCATCTAATTGTGTGGAGATGACTCTTTAGCTTGCATTCAAAAAATTGAAAACTGACTGTTTCTAGAGTTTCTTGGTTCTAAACCAGACTTCTGCATCTGGAGCACAGTGACAGCTACTGACCAAGCTGTAGCAGAATCTAGGGATTTGATCTAGAGAATTCCCTTTTGAGACCAAGGAAACATGTGAAATAAATTCTGGGCAGTTCTGATGACTGAATGACTGCAAATAGGTAACTCCACCTCCATGGTTATGGAAAAGAGTATCATTTAAGCATTTTCCTCTACAAAGATGGGATTATCTTCTGTTATTCAGTGTGTAAGAGGCATAAGGAAATATGAATTCTATCACTTTAGAGTCAGTTCTCTACTGAACTGAAAATGAGAAATTTTCTTCAATCAGATAAGCTCTGTGTAGTTTTACTAGTCAATTTTCACCACTGTGATATTAGTTTTATCATTTTATCTTCTTTGATGGAACAAAGGCTTTCTGATTACATTATAAAAGCTATAGCATAGACAAACAGTAGCCTTATCCATTAAACCTTTCATCAGATAACTATAAAACTATGTGGTATGGTGTGGAAAATTTTAGACCTATGAGATAGATCCCAATACTTACATTGAAAGAAGAGCAGCACTCCAATGAGGTTTTATCTGCCCTGTGAGGTGCATTTTCATGCAATGTCTTTAGTATTTCTCTGTCTTCTCAAATCTAACATATTTGATATAGTTTTTGCCACCGCAGTGGGAGTCTAGATTGGTTCTCAGACTTTCTTCTTCATCCACCAGGAACTTTATAACTGTTTTGTAAAATTGTATAGCTGTTTTCCACCTGCCCTGGAATTTGCTGGGGTTTTTTTCCCCCTTTTGTTGTTTTTAGGTTTCTTCTGGTTTTGTTTTGTTTTGTTTTCTTCTTGACTTCATAGGGTAAAGAAGTATGGAACTGCCTATAGCTAAACACACATAGAAAAAAGGATGTAATTAGATTTCACAAATGGGAAAGGGTGTCTTCAGTATCACATTCAAAGGCTTGAAAGAACAAATATCCACTTACAGTTGTGAAGTCTAGAGTTATCCATCAGTGTAAAGTCAGAGATAGGTTAAATCACATGCAGATTTGCAGATTCTATTTGCAACATGAGAAAAAAACCCAAACCACAATGACATAAATAATAACAACTTTTTTTATTCCTTTTTCCAGAGAGCTTGAACTCTTTCTAGATTATTCCTATTGAGATGGAGATGAAGCAGAAGGGCCACTTTTAATGGAACCAGGACAAGTGCTGCTCTATTGCTGCCTTTATCTTACAGTGGAATATTTCCCCACAATTATAATATTAATGTCATCCATAATGCATATAAAAAAAGATGTATATCAGAAGTGTACCACCTGAAAGATTAAAGAACACATTCGCTTCTTTTATCTGTTACTTAATTTTAAGTCCCACTCTATATCTATTTCTCAGTGCCAGTTCAACAACAACAGTATTAAGAAAGTATGACGTTCTTGTCACAAAATAAAGTGTCAGAATCAGACAAATATGGTGCCACACGTTCAACAACCTTTTAAAAAAATGCATGGCCTTTATGAGTATGTGAAGTTTTGACATGGAGGAAGAAGTCAGTCATATGTAGTAAAAGCCTTCCCACTTTCGGTTTCAGTTATCAAAATTTTTTTTTCTGCTAGTATTTAATATCCTGGCATGGCAGAAAATCCCCCTAGTAGGCTTAACTTTATTTATTGTTCATTAAGATTTTTATTAGGAAGTATGGATAAGAATTTTTGATATTACCTGTGACGGGCTTTTATAGATCAATCAAATATCTTGCACTAGTAGATTGTTAATCTGTATTTGGACTAAGAGCAAATCCTATTTTTTTTAATGTATGTGGTCTTCCCTTTGCTCAGAAAAAGAAGTGTTAAACACTAGGTAATTCTTATTTGTGAGACTTAATGATTATGAAAGAACTCATAGTTTTCACTCAGGTGGTAGCAGGTAGTTTATTTATGTGTCCCCTTACCTCTACAATATCAACTCCTGTGAATAGTAATGCCTTCAGCAAGTGTTACATTGCATTGCATAATGTTGTGCATTATGGCTTATTGCTAAAGGTTCTGATGGGGAAGCTGCAAAGTGAAGTAATCAAAGCCTTTTCTGCTCATTGCTTTACACCATTAAAACAGTGTTTCTTGCAAAGGAGTGGCAGCCAAGTGCTTGTGAAACTTTGGTATTTTTCATCAAAGTTTTCTCTTCTTCTTGAATCTGTGCACTGTCTCTTGGTTTGTGTGGTGCCTTTGAAACTGCTGATCTCCTTCCGTGGTTTCCTCACTGCCCTGCAAGTCTCATTTTGACTACTGCTCCCTCCAAGAGTTACCTACAGGAGCCACAGTTCTTTCCCCTTTTATCCCTTGCTCCTGGACAGGGCGGTAGTTTGGTGCTGCTGGCCTCTGCTGGTGACAGATTGCTGTAGTCTGCACATCGGCTTCTCTCTTGGGCCCTGCTTGCAGTCCGTATGTTATTGCCCTTGTGAGGATCTTGGATCTTTTGAGTAATAGTGATAAAAGGAAATTTCCCTCCACCCTGTGATTCAGTGCACTGCATACAGGCCACAGCCGAGTTAAGTCTGAGTTTACGGTATCCAAACTTTCTGAGAGCACATCTGCAGCGACCAGAAGTACAGTAATTTCCTCCTTTGAAGGCAAGAAACTTACCCCTCAGGAAAGCTGTATGTGTGCACATGTGAGAAATTAGCTGTACAGCTCATTGTCAGCTTTGCTTTGCACCATGTGCCTCATGTAGACAAGCAGTGCAGTACAACTGAACCTTCAGGGTGAGCATGAGAGTGTATGTGAACTCCTGATATGCAGATCCACTTCTTGAAAGAAATCAGTGGGTAAATCCTCTCAATCTTTGTGGGTAAAGGGCCCTGTTTTAATTTTGTGGTGACAATCTCACCTCAGCAGAAGTGAAAAGGCAACAGGATAACATACCTTAGATCATCTCTGGCTCTTGCATTTGCTACACTGTCTCAGTTTTGAGACAAGTTTAGGAGGAAACCTCTTGTTTTGCTGAAGTTTCATTCTCTGTTTAAAAAGGTCTTTGAAATTAAGAATGAAAGAAAAAGGCTTGTCAGTTTGCAGTTTTTTACTATATGAATTGAGAAGATATTGCTATAATTATCGTACTTCTCCCTGATTCAGTTTAGTGCTGAACAAATAACTGAGTGCACAAGATGTTTATATGCATGCACTGTCATGTACTGTTAAAGCTAATGAAAGCTTGTAAAAACAACTCTTAAGAATCTTCTTAATGAAGTTCCTTGCAGTTTTAGATGCGATTTTGTAACTAATGCACTGAGGTAAATGTTATAATTTATATTTTATGAAGAGCTTAAATTCCCCAAAAAACAACCATGTAGCTAAAATATGCTGAACAGTTATTTCACTGAAAGTTCATATTTAGATAAAAAGTGTCAGGTGTTTTTAAAGAAAAATAGGTGTTTATTAAATCAATTTTAGCATATTCCATAATAAATGTCATCTTTTAATTCTTAAATAAAAATACAGCTTTAGTTCTAGAACACACAGGCAACAGAAATGTCAGTGTTAGCTTAAAAAAAGCCATGAGATGTATGATTTTAAGCTTAACAAATTTTGTCAGGAAAAGTATTAATTAGACATTAAGGACTTTAAAGTCTTCCCTTAGAGGTATGATGGAAGCTGCTTTATAAACCCGAACCATGCAGTTAAGTTTCTTTTTTAATTTTTTGGATTTACTTTTAACACTAAAAGCAAGCAAGCAAACAAACAAACAAAAAACCCCTTCAAAGCCCCTCAATTTATATATTTTCAAAGACTTTCCAACCAACACATTTTGCTATTTTTTATTTCCAATAATGAAAACACTATTTTTAATATATGATAATGAAAGTTTTATATACGGTCTTAATTTCTAACGTGCCATTCAGGTTTACTTGGAATGACAGGAAACTCCCCTGTTTCCTAAGAATGTAATACCTTTGAAAGACTGGCCTACCCTAGGATGTCTCCATTCATGTACTAAAATGAGAAACACATTAAGGGCAGAAATTGTCTTGGCTAATGTTGGTGTCTGTAATTTGGACACCTGTACTGAGCTACACTCTTGTATGTTCCATTTTTAAGTGAATGGAGGTGTACTCATAGGATGCGATTTCTCTGGCATTTCTTTCTGTCTACCTTAAGATGAACTGAATGATACCTGTGTATGTTCATCTCCAATGCAGGTGAAAAGGACTTCTGTTAAACTTTTGCAACATAACAGTTTACTCTCTGGATGTCCATAACTCCACAGAGGAAACCAATGGATTATGTTAGCTATCTTATAAAAATATACATTGTGGTTTGAACTGCCATGTGCTAGTACACTATTGCTACATTGTGAAAACTGGATAGCCACAGTATGGTACTTTTCCGGATTTTCAAAGTCTAGTCATGGCCCCTACTGAGAGTCTGGGAGACTACAAAATGTGTTGAAAAGAATTTACTGCAGACAGTGAAATAGCAAAAAGCAAGATAGCTCCTGCAAGCAAATGAATTGTTAGATGCTTCCCAAAATGATAAAAATTTGGAATGGCTAAATATCATTCCTTGCATTACCAAATAATTAAACTCTGAAATGTAGGGGTTAACCAAAAGTAATTCAGACCAAAAGAAGGATCATTACTAAAAGAGATAAAAAATATTAATCTAAGTGAGAATAATCTATATGTGAACTGTCATTGCTGTATCTTTTCTGCTTTGCACTGCTTTTTATCAGAATTGCTCCTTCCTCGTAGCTTAACAAGTAGGGAACTCAAATACCCTTGCTCTACTGGAGTGTATGGAAACAAGTGTGAGTGTGAATGAGTGTTGACCAAAGCAGAAAAAAACTCAAGCCAAATTAAATCAAACAAAGAAACAAACAAAAGAAACCCCAGAGCAAAAACAACAAAGAACACTGTTTTGGATGCTTTCAAATCTATTAATTTTTTTTCATATTATCCCGTTTGGAAACGTTCTTTGTTAATTTCTATCCAGTCGTAAATGTATTTCCAGTCCTTTCTGGTTTTGCCATTGAAAAAAACTCCCTTTTGTATTAGAACTTTTGCAGTGCTAAACTTCCATCTCAAAAATATCACCATGTTTTATCACTCAGACTGTTGAAAAATGGCTGAACTTCTAAACTTGTCATGTACAGTGAATAGTGCTTGTTAAAGAGCAAGTCTACAGCTAAATTTGTACAACAGTCTTAGAAGTTACTATAAAATGAAACATACATTACTGAATGTGGTCAAAAGATATATACCACCCTGTCTGGTCTTGAGTCTAGCAATTTTCTTCTCTTGTGTGAAAATATGACATGCAAACCCTCATGACATTTTGCCGCTTCACATCTAAAAATTGCGTTTCTAAGTTATGGTTTCAAGGTGCAAAATTCTGAGAGTGAATAATGCAAAAATTGAATTGATACAATTCAGAACAAATATAACCCTCCCATACAACCTGGCCTTGTTTTAACACTTGTTAAAAGTGTACCACGGCATAGTTAAGAATTCAAAATGCTCACATCTGTAAAAATTTTACAGATGGATTTATCTAAGGAGTGGAAGCATGTTCCTGTTCCTGGAGTTTCTTATTTTCTGAATTAGTAAATGCTTAAAACTGATGTACACAGGGAGATAATGGGGAGTAAATGACTCCATTTTATCAGAGCATTTTGTGACGCTACCTGGCTATTATATTTGTTGAACTATAAAATTTCTTGAAAGCATCAGAAAAGGCAGTTCTAATGAAATAAAGTTTGGAAGAAATGTTTTTGTTACATTAATTTATTCACTGTGGACAGAAGTGAAAAAATAAACAGTTCTGAAATAGTTAGAGTCCCATTTAGGTGTTTTTCAAAATGAAAAGGTCAACTTGCACATGAACTGTTTTTTTGTTTAGAAATTTGAGCTGAAAATACATAATATAGAAATCAAAACACTGTAAGTGGCAGAAACTGGTATGTGAGGTACTGGGCATTTTCAATAGTCCATTATTATAGTCACGCAATTCTTTTTAAAATTTTGAGGTTTTGCCCAGATTTGGCACAAACTATAAAAACAGAAATTTGCTCTCTGTCCTATTACTTTTTACTTATCATTAGAGCAGCATACTTCAGTTACTCCAGAAGATCTCTAGTGTGCAACATAAATTTAACAGGTATTCTGCATGACCCACAGGGCTCTTAAAGAGCAAAAGCCTTGTGTTGCTCCTTGTGATACAATTTCTCCACCTTATTTTAGTTTCTGTCACTTTACTTTTGGGACAACTACATTATTTTTTTCCCCTCCAATTATTTAATCCAGTATGCCATCTCTTGAGATTACAAGTGTTTGGGAGTAGTATTTCAGACACATTTGGCATTCTTTCACAGTAAGGGTGCTGAGGTTAAAACAGCATGTTCTAGGTCAATGCATTTTACCTGTGTGGCTGGAAAATAGCAGCAGATGTGAATGATGATAAAACAAGATGGTCTGGCACTTCATGCGATCAATGATTATGCAGAATTAAAAGCTTGACATATTTGATCAAAGAGAAAACACAAATTTATCGGAACAGAAATGGCCAGTAATTGCTGCCACCACCAGATTCAGCTTCAGAGAGCAAAGCTGCAGCTGCTGGCAACAGAATTAACCTTCACTCTGGAGGCTCTCATGATGATTTAGATTCTGTAAGAATAGCATAAATAATTCTGTTTAAAATAAAGCCCATGGAAATCACACTGTGGCAATGCAGTTTTGCCAAGACTGAAGTCTACAATGATAGAGACACAATGGCTTTTCAGAGAGGGAACAGCAGGACAGCTCATATGTGAGTGGTTTCACTGAGGCTGCCAAAAGAGATCTAATTCCATCTTTTTCCATCCAGCAAAATTATGTAGCACAAGAGGTTTTGTAAATTGCAGAAGCATTAATTCAGATAGCTTCCTACATACTGCAGGGGAGAATGTAGCTGTGTACTTGGAAAGGCTAGAAAAAAATAGATATACAAGCTAAACTCGCCAATAATAACTTCAGCATAAAAAGGTTTTTTAAGCACCTGATGTTTAACAGAAATCAGGATTTTTATCTTGGAACACAAGTAAATATCAAACTCCTTACTGATTTCTTACTGCAGTTTCTTGCCACTGTCCATATTCCAAAACTCAACATTGGGCTAGACAACAGCCCACTCTTTATTAATAAGGAAAGTTCGATCTACAGAGAAGCTCCTCTCCATAATCAGTTTAAAATAGTAATTAAATTTTTTAAAAAAAGACAAAAAAACAACAACAAAAAAAAAAACCAAAAAAACCCAACCAAACAGAAAACACCCCAAACCAAAACAAACAAAAAACTCCCCTCTCTGCTTCTTCCTGCTAGCATATGAATGAATAGATCATAATTTTAATATAAAATACAAAATAAAAATGAGAAAAAATTCAAGGTCATTGAAGTTTCAAATACATTCCTAAGAAAGTGCTGAAAAAATGAATGAGGATGTGTTTGTCTAAAATTTCAAGGGGAAAAAAAGGGAAGACTAAAAACCTGAAAGATCTTTTTATGCATGATCATGAATACTGATTTTTCTGACTCATCTGCATCCCTATAGAGAGAGAAGAAATAAGCATGTTTTCTCTTGGGATCTTAGTTTAAAATGCATCCATGTGGGATTTAAGTCCCAACAGGGAACTGGAACATGAAAAACAAATAACATTTTTCATCTCAAGATGGAAATATCTCTCCATTTTTTTTCTGATATTCTAATGTAACATAAAGGTCATTGGATTTTGCATAGCAATGCAAATAACAAGAAAGAAAGCAATTAAAATCAGTACTGAACAAGAAGCAGCATTGACATCTATTTTTCATTTACAAGAAAAAAATTATAGTGACATTCTTGATACTGTTAGTAAAGAGATAATTATTTGCAACATTTTTAATACATTTTAAAATATTTTCTAGAGTTCAGGAATGGTTTTTTTTTACTATTTTGATATTTGTAAAACAAATGGAAATCATCCCCAGCTGATATTAATAATTTATATAGGTTGGCATTTGTAGTTTCTTAACCTGTGACAATTTTGTTAAAAATTAGAATCTCACCAACACAAGTAACATGGAGGTGACATTGTGTGGCAATTTGTGTCTTCATAATATACTTAAATCTATTAATAGTATCTCAAATTAAAGACTTTGACTTCTTATTTTTAGAATGTTTCTCAAACTAGACTTACTATCACATATTCTTCCTTCAGATTTACTTCTTTGTTAAGTATCCCTAGAGCCAGACATATAAAAATACAGGATACAAATTAACATGCAAGGGCCAGGAAGACCTCTACAGAATACATTTTTATAAACTAAATTCTAGCTAAAAATTCACACACTCTAGGTACCTGAGCCCTTGGTATTGCAAAGTTCATAACATCGAATTCTTAAAACTCTTGTCATCAAGGCATCTCTAGTTCTGAAATAGACACCTTGCTCTGTGAACAGTGAGGGCAGATACTTTAATTTCTCTCACAGAATATCAAACTTTCAACAGTATTCTATAAACAGTTCACTTTTCCATTATTAGAACTACACAAATGTGAAAGGAAACTGGACTTTATCCTGGGTCTTAGGAGCTTTTCCCACAAACTTGACATAATTTCCTGACTAATGAGAAATCCTGTTTCCAAAAGAAACTAGATAATGAGCTTTTTTTTCCCAGAGGTTGTCATGTCATTTGGCAAAAGAAATATATTTCTGTTTCATAAAACTAATGATTATTGTCCAAGTTTGTTTAATGCGAGAATTCATTTATTATTTTAATGGGCTGAATAGTCTCCTTTAAAGTCTAATTAAACTTTTAATAGCCAGTAATATATGTGTATTGAAGAGTAATGAAGATTGTTGTACTGCCAGTGTACTGTGTCCTGGGAATTCCCTCTATCAAGAACAGCCAGTTCAGGAGGAATGCAAAGCACCATTATAAAGTTCTGCCCAGCTCTTTTCCCCTGGTGCCCAGTGTGCAAAGGCTCCCACTGACCGCTGTCCCGGCAGTGTGTCTGAATGAAGCTGCCACAACCAGTCTAGAGCCAGCTCACAGAACTTCTGGAGCCATGTTTTCCAAAGCTAGGGCATATATTTCATTCCTTTGCAGTCAATGACATCTTTTTGCATCCTTCAGTGTGAGAACATGAAAATGCAATGTGAAAGGAAAAACTGTATCAAGACTATAAAAGCATATTGAGAACCTCAATTCTAATTTTGCAGAAAACCAAACCCAGGCTAGCATGAGGAAACACACTAATGCAAAATGCAGACTTTGAACAATAGTTTCAGGGTCAGTGCCAATAAAACTGTAAAAACGGCTGTAAATGCAAAACATAGGTAAACAAAGAATGAAAAAGGAAAAGAAAAAACAAAACCAAAAACTGACAAGAACAAAAAAACCCCCACCAAAAACAACAACAAAAGCCCAACCCAAACACCCCCCCCCCAAAAAAAAACAACCCAAAAGCCCAGAACAAAACTATACCAAACTAAATGAACTAAAGTCACAAACACCTAATCTGGCAAAACTCCATAAATATTTCTGCACTTGTCCTCTCATGTGCTGAGCTCTTTAGAATAGAAAACATATCCTATTTTGCTCTCTTGAGAAGAAGTTCAGTTGACAGCCTAGTTATGATAAGCACCTTGTGTTTAACTATGGTTATTTACAAATGGAAATTAACAAACACTGTAGAGATGAAACATTGTTTGGTGGTTGTTATCATTGGCATTGTTTTTGGTTTTGTTTTTGGTCTTTTTTTATTATTTTCTAGTCAAAATTATTCACTTTGAGGTCCTTGCAAGAATTAAATGGGCCAGAAAAAAAGTCTGTTCAAAATATGATTATGGCTAAATTAGTTACCACTCATTTATGACTATTTTAAACTATATCTCTCATTTTAATAAATGCACAAATATTCTTTGATTATTGTGCATCCTGTGTAATTCATTAATTCCATTGGAAGGAGAAAAAAAAAACCATAAGAAAAGATGGAAAGGAAAAAAGCTTTTTTTTCAAAAGCCTATTTTAACCTTAAGGGAAAACAAGCAAAGTAAATCCAATTTTAGGCATCCCTTCCAATTCTCTACTCCTGGTGTTGAGTTTTAATTGAAAAGATTTCCCCAAAGTACATGATATTAGAGCAATGATATGGGTTAATTGCAGAATTTATTGGGGAACGAAATGGAAAAATTAACATGCATCACTGTGTAATTCAAATAATTTTCTATGGCAATCCTATGAAATAACCTCAATTTTAACGTAGAATAATGTAAGCTTTTTTTCAATATCAATTAGGAATAATATTTCATAAGCCCTGTTGGGAGCTGCATACCCCAATACCACTGAAAATCAGTAGGAATTGGCTTCCAGTCTTCCTACAACCCCAGAAAAACACTGAATTCAGTGTTTTGGGGTACAATCTCAAAAAACAAGGACAAGAAAACATGAACCTCCATTCAATAATTTGTTAAATTCTAAATTAATCCCTGTCCTGGTTTTGAGATAAACAAGCACCATAGATTCAGAGGTTTGAAATATGATTCAGCATTACCCTAATTCATCTCTTGGCTTTTCTTCAAGTTTAGATGACTTGGAAGACACAGAGGGTGAGTGTCTTTTTGCATAAGTATCTGGGAAAACCCTGCAGTAAGCCCAATTATCATCATCCCTGGATGTGTTTAAAAAAAGACTGGATGTGGCACTCGGTGCCTTTGTTTAGTTGAGTTGTTAGGGCTCGGTTGAACTCGATGATCTTGAAGATCTCTTCCAACCTAGTAATTCTGTGTGTGATTATTACTTTTTTTGATGTTTTCAGTGGCACTGTTATAGGACGTAATAAACATGTTCCTTTCACCCTTTGGTCTTCTCAACTTAAATGTTAAGGGCTAAATAAAATGTTACTATTTAAACTTTCCTTTCCTTTCTTAAAACTCTGAAGGGCATTTTGAAAAAAGAATAGAGCATAACTGATGTATCTTGATTTTGTTTTCATCTCAAACAGAAGAAGAAAATGAAAAACTAATATACACATTAGATAAATAACTGGTTGATTCTATTCAGTAACCCTTTCTCCACTGAGAGTTTTTCCTACACCTCTATCTCCCTAACTTCATTTTAAACATCCTCTAATATTAAGGTTATTGCTGCTTACACGGTACTAAATTTTGTGGTCATGGACCTCTGGCTGAAATTATTTGCTGTAGTTCTTTAGGGAACAGGGATCTTTTCTTTTGATTTTCAGCTAATACATTTTTAGATTTAATATTTCCTAAAATTCTTTATACAATCTAGGGATTAGTTATGTGCATAAATGACAACAGCTAGTAGTGGAATCAAATGCAGTGATTCATTACAAATTTTATAGCTGACATTAATTCATACTTTATTCACCACACACTTGTCTCCATCTTGTGATTTCCCTCTCTATCATGGTCATTAAAATTATATAGTAAAACAATACACACAATTTGAAAATTGACTTTTTACTTTGCTTGCTTTCTTTATCATCAAAGAGTGCAAGAAAGTTTGCTAGATGAAATTGCCCTAGGACTTTACCCTTGTTCTTACGTCACATTTGGCATATGATACAAAAGAAGTGGCAGATGTGAAAGCTGATAAAAGAAGAAAGGTCTGAAATGGAGACAATTCCCACTCCTGGTAGCTAGACAGTACACTCCACGAGCAAGAAACACACTGAGATTATGAGTTTGACTCATTTGGTCAAGGTGAAAACATTTGCAAACATTTTGCAGGAAGACCAGTGGGTACTGCTATAAGTTTGCACCCAGGAGGGTTTGGTTACAATTGCTAGCGGCAATATCACCAATCTATCTCAGTGCATACTTATTTAGCATCAACAGCAGGAGAAAAAGTGAGCTTCCAGATGACCTAGTACTGTCAAGAGCTGTTGTATTTGTGCATAGCAAGAGGGGACACTTGTTTTCCCTTGATGTTAAGTGCTGCCATTCAGAAAAAAAAGTTGAAAGAAAAAGTAATACCAGGGTCAGACATATGTTCTTTCTAATGAAAGAACCTAGCCAACATGATACATCACAGAATTTCTTCCACTGTTTTCAGCATGAGGACAGTAAACCTAAGAATTGCCATTATTCCTTGATAAATGTTTATTTTGAAGCTCTATACCGAAGATGGACATTTCAGCAGTGTGAATGCTAGATCAATCATATTTCTCTATATGGTCTTTAGATATACTGTACAGACTTGATTTAATTAAGATAGACCAACTCAGAAAAATGAACTTACTAAATTCAGATGAAAAAATTATTACAGCATAAACAAATTTAACTCATGTATTCAGGTGTATTGGTTGTTTGAATGTACCAAATTTCTTCTGCTGTTTTCTTAAATCAGTATATTGGGCCATTTATATTTATGTGTATAATATAAAGGAGAGAATCATAGAATCATAGAAGAGTTTGGGTTGGGAGGTTCCCCAAAACAGGTGCAGTACCTTGCACTTGGTTCTGTTGAAGCTTATGAGGTTCCCACAGGTCCATTTCTCAGTCTTGTGCTGATCCCTCTGGATGGCATCCCTTCCTTCAGGTGTGTCAACTGCACAACTCAGCTTGGTGTCATCTTCAAACTTGCTGAGGGTGCACTCAGTTCCTTTGTCTACACCATTTATGACAGCGTTAAACAGTACTGGTCCCAATACAAAATAACCCTATCATGAGGAACATCACTCATGACTGATCTCCACCTGGACATCGAGCCACTCTTGATGTGATCATTCAATTCTTCATACACTTAACAGTCACCTGTTGAATCCATTTCTCTCCAATTTAAAGACAAAAATGTTGTGGGGGACCAGGTCAAAGACCTTACAGAATTCCAAATAAATTTCATCTGTAGCCATTCCCTCATCCACTGATGTAGTCACTCCACCAGAGAAGGCCTCTAGGTTGTGGACACAGAATTTGCCCTTGGTGAAGCCATCCTGGCTGTCACAAATTACCTCCTTGTAATCCATGTGCTTTAGCAAAGCTTCCAGCAGGATCTGTTTCATTATTATCCCTGGTACAGCAGTGAGGCTGACAAGCTGGTAATTCCCAGAATACTCCTTTCCATTTTTTTAATAAAAATGGGATGTGGTTTTTCCATTTTGTCCAGTCATCTGGGACTTGATCTGACTGCCATGACTTTCAAACATTAAGAAGAGCGGCTTGGCAACTGTGTCAGCCAATACTGTCAGCACTCTAGGAGAAGTAGTATATCAAATATACATATTTTTTTTTATTTTGTTCATTAAGTTAAACCTAGACAAGAATGTGGAAATGTTTTGTTACAAAAATAAATAGGAGAGATTAACGAAGTTACTGGTGTCCTTGGGGTTGAAGTCTTTAGAATTAACACTTTCTTTTTTTCACAGACAGGCTGATTGGGCACTGGAATGGGCTGCCCAGGCAGCTAGTGGAGTCATCATCCCTGGAGGTATTTAAGGAAAGACTGGATGTGTCACTGAGTGCCACGGCCTAGCTGACAAGGTGGTGTTCAGTTATCAGTTGGACTTAATGATCTCAGAGGTCCTTTGCAACCTGACTGATCCTGTGATTCTCTGATTTCTTCATTTTTTCCCCTTAATTCCTTGATATTCTCTATGTTGTTTTAATTTTCAATTCTTTATCTCTCCTGAGCCTGAGTTTATTTGTCTGGTTGTCTATCCATATTCATAATTATATCCTGAATATGCATACTCTAATTTTATTAATATACCAGAAGAAAAGATCAGTATCTATTTAAGCATTTGGACAGGAGAAAAAGCAATAAACAATTTTGTTGAATGTAGGAGTGTAACTTCTTCGTTATCAGGTATGGAAAAGATTTTTAGCTGGAGTCCAGTGACAGGCAGTCCTTCAAAAATTCCTTTTGGAGTCTTGAAGAGGGTGGTAGAGATCAGTCCCTCCAGGAATATAATAATTTGCTGCCTATCATGGCTGGTTTGCCCTGACACTCAATGCCAGGATAGAAAAAGGGAAGCAGTGAGGTTGCCTTTGATCATTGTGTGTATGAAACAGTAAAGTTCCCTGTGCTGCAAAGTTCAGAAAACAGAAACTTGATTACTTTATAAAATATTTTCTTTTTTTTTTTGATCATTTTTTCAGACTGATTGAAGGAATTGGGGAAGCTCCCTCTCTTACCTCTCTTTGCAGCTTTAGATAGAATGCAGTCCCCAGTTTGAAATGGTGTTGGAGGTACATTGGATGTTTTATTTCTCTGTTTATAAGAAACTCCATACTGGGTCAAGACAAGATAGGGTACCTTAATTATGTTTTACAGGATGCTTGCAAAGAAGAATTTCTGAACAGACCAGAAATACCTTACAGAAAATGGGACATAAATGTAAGAAGAGTAGTCCAAATAGCTATTTTAGAGATATCATCAATCAGAAAATGTCCTACTCTTGCAGAGTCTCTGGTTGCCTCAAAGGAAGTGCTTAAATAAAAGTGCTTAAATTTTGTATTTATTTTATTCTAAGTATTTTTCTCCCAGAGAAAGAACTGTTAGTGCACTGAACATCCACTGAGGAAGATTTTTGGAACAGATCCTAAAACACTCAATATTTTATGCTCGTATTATGACAACAAAAATTCCTATGCAAAAAGTACAAATCCTTGAATTTCACAATGATTTTCAGTCAAACGGAATGTTGATCATCTATTTGCCTTATTTCTTTCTTCTCTTCCTTTCTTTGAGAATTGAACCATAACTTATGAATAATGTTCATGAGGATATGTAAAATGAAATTTTCTTTAAAATTAATAATAACCCAACAATAATATGTTAGAAAGGGATCAACTGTTAGGTAAGCAATGTAATCAATCAATATGTGAGGAAGCAAGTTAAAAGCATAACTCTTTAAATTCTGTTTTTCTTTTATTCTAGATTAATTATATAGGTAAGAACCAATGGAGTATTCTAGGGTGGCATAATATGTGGGATACATGTAAATTTTATCACTCTTCATTTATTTGTAGTCCACAGTATGGAAGCTACATCCAGCACAAATTGGAAATTGGAATCTCCGTTCAGAGATGTTGAAGGGAAAAAGCGTCATAAAGCAGACTAAGCAAGGTTTGCCTTGGAATAATCTGAACCTCAAAGTTGTGATCATCTTCCCGCAGAACAGTAAATTGAATTTTGACACATAGATAATGGTCACATAAATAAAAATCCAATTACAAAGTTGGCTATTTGAGATGGAAATATCGAACCTTCTTTATCAGAAATTCCATTTAAGAAATATTTTTTTGAAAGACAAAATCATTCTTTCATTTTGTAACATAGCCAAATTTTAAATTTTCTAAGGACAAGACATGCTATTATGTTGAAAAAATCTTGGTCCAGTTATGTCCAGAAGTATCTTGGGTGTTTCAGGAATAAGACATTATTATTTTTCCTGAATATTAAAAATTAGCAGTTCTTAGTACAATATCCTGAGTTCTATTATTCAACTGCAATTCCATAGAAAAAGAAAACTCTTCTACCATAAAGTATATGATAGGAACATATAGAAATGCAATACGATTATCATCCAGAAGATAAATGGAATGTGTCTGACCTTTGCGAAGCAAAACCTCTCTTGAATCCCCTCCCAAACATAGTTTGTTCTTGTCCCATTTCTCTTCTACATCCACCTGTATGAGAGCCTTACTAGTTAAGATTTTGTTTGATGTACTCGAGATTTAGCTAGACATCAAAGGGGTGCAGAAATAACTTTGGAATTAATAATCCCACAAGCAATTCAGGACCCTCTACTTGAGCTGTTCTTTCAATGAGAACACAAAATAAATATATCATTTATATCAGCATAAGTTTTTAAATTCGAATTTTGAAATTTTATCAGATATTTTGACTACTTCAGTAGACTTCAGGTCTATAGGTAATATAGGTGTCCTACATATACATTAAAAATACATAAAATCCCAAGAGAGAGAGAGGGAATTCTAACCATTCTTTAATCAGATATGCACTACTTCTCACTCTGCTTACTGATGAAGTGAGGTGGGGTTCACGTGCAGGGAACATTTAAGTAAGCAAATATTAAAACAAAATATACTTTCCACTTTTTCCTGTTTAAAGAAGAGTTGAAATAGGCTTGCTGCACTTGGAACTAGGTATTTGTTCTACTCTTCTAACGAGTGTAGCTCTTGCTGTAGAAAGGCTCAGAAATGCCTTCTTTAATCAAACCAACACAATTTAGAGCATTCCTGATCGCTGTTACTATATAACACGGGCAAGCTTCTTCTCATGCAGCCTGAGGAAAAGGAATGCAACTCTCTCTAAAAACCTCTTACTTTTTGAGAGCAAAATATATGCAAATAATTTTTGACTTCTTTTTTTAAGATGGATTTCTGATAAATATTTAAAATTATCAATTCATATATTCAAAATAAAATTATTTTTTGTATTTCCTGACAAGTCTCATGTTTCCTCTTATTAGGTTATAATCAATATGGGTCTGAATAGATCAATGTCTTCAACTTTTGAATTCACTGTAATGATAGTGAAATGAAAACAGAAATCAAGATTACCACAGTAAGAAATCAAAAACTAAAATACCCGAAAATTTTATTTCATACAAACACGAGAAGGAAAAAGAAAGGAAAAATTAGTCAACAAGCTGGTTATATTATAATAAGTTATTACAATATAAAGCCTTCAAATTTTTAACCTATCATCTTGGTCTGAAAGACAAGTGTCTGCTAGGGAAGGCAGGATCCTCTCTTTGAATGGAAAATGTAAACCTCCTTCCCCCAAATTATTATAATTTTGAAATTAAGGGGCTCTCAGGCAAAGACATGAGAACAGGAACAACAGTTCTTTGCTGGTCGGTATAATAAAACAAGCAAACAACAGCATTAACAACAAACAGCACCAGGAACCCAGTGACCCCTTCCTGGCCGCGGCCACTTTCCCCTTGGGTGCAGTTCCGGTCACAGCCAGCAGGGGTGCTGATGGTTCCTGGTGGGCAGGGCAGGTGCTGTGATTCCCCTGCGGCTGCAGGGGGCGCTGTGGGGCGGGATGGGGGTCACGTGGTAATGGCAGCTAAGCTGAGACGGGAAGGGATGGAGGAGAGGCTTTGCTTCACAAACCCTGGGGCAGGCGTTCCTGATGCCCCTGCAGGACTCTGGGAAACAGCAAGCTGGGACAGCAGGAATGAGAAAAACAATCCTGGGGTGGTAGACGAGATGTATCAGGATCTCCGGTGCTGTGGCTGGAACCCTGTGACGTCTCAGCAGGCAGGGGGTGCAGGGCTGCCATGCAGCCAAAGCTGAGAGCAGTGCTGAAGAAACAGTGGGGGCAGGACAGCAGTGACCTGGCTCCCAGCAGGGGATCCTGAGAGGTGAACTCAGGATCCCAGGCACCTGAGCAGATGGAGATGGATAGGTCTCTCTTTTAGTGAGGTGGGTGTAACTAAGGTCCCAGTTCAGTGGCTGCTCTTACAAGCAAAAGGCTCACCCCACAAGGGAAGAAGCAGTGCAGGACTGGGCTCCGGTAGTGACAGCGAATTCTCCTCACAGTAAGCAACAGCTTGACTGTCCTCCTCCGATGCTGATGTGAGAGAGTGAGCCTAGCAGCTGCCCCTGCCCCTTTACCTGCCAATTCTCATGGTACCTCTGCCCCTCAGAGAGAGAAACTCCCAAAAAGAGAGATGCAACCAGATGCCCTCCTCCCCTGAGACTTTAGCCACTTCTTTGTTGTCTTAAGTACCCAGTTGTCAATATCTCCTAGCAACCTAATGGGAAAAAGTTCTGCAAGTAAAAAGGAACAACAACAAAAAAGAAACCTAACCCCCAACAGCCACATGAGTAGATTAAATATGTCTGGGAAAATTTCTGGCTACTGAGGCCAACTGGCACAGAGGGCCATGTGTCTATAGTAATGAAGTCTCTTAATCTCCAGAACAAGGACACTACACGCAAAGCGCTTGTTAAGGATAGCTCCTGGGATGTACTGGATCCTAAATCCTGGCTGGACATTATTTGGAAAAATGCTAGGTGGCAGAAATAAGTAATAATTCATGTTGGTGACTGAACTCCAATACCAAGGATCAGTCACTGGCCTGGTTCATTTCCTAGTATTGTAGCAGTGGACTGCTGTTAAATGTTGAAGGATAAGAACAAAAATGCAACTGTGCCATCAGGCTTAAAATTTCTAATCAAGGATCTTCGTCTAGACAGGAAATAGTTTTGGATCCATAAATTGAAGAGATTTGAAAACTATAAGGATGGACCAGATTCTCCTTGAACATGAAGGGAGAGGGCAGCATCGCAACTCAGGCAGTGGTGAAAGGAACATGCTTTGGGAGACACACCTATGAGCTGTTCTCAGGTTGTTTATAATTTTCTCATAAGTTGAAAATGTTGGTTATTTTGGTAGAAGTGTATGTTTCACTAAGTGAGCCAAATTAAAAGTCTTTAATTAGTGATTTGAGTTTAGACTGACTTAGTTTTTTATAACAATGGCTGAAGCACAATTTCCAGGAAAAAAGTGATTACAGAAACTATCTATATAGTGTGGCAGATTTTAAAATTCAAGAATAGTTAAAGTTCTTAAGGTAACCTGGGATCCAGGTTATTGCAGCCAAGCCTTCTCGATGACAGCCTGAGCTCCTGAAATAATCAATGTTTCTTGTTATCTCTGTGTGAAAGAGTGACTTATATTCCCTTTGAAATAAAACTTAAGAACAGGACAAGAAAAGCTGTTACTTTGCACTCTTTATTGCCCTGTTTGCCCTATCTTACATATCAAAGAAGGTATTTCACCAGAAGATCATATGCTTGTCATAGGTGAGACTGGTAAAAAGTCATAAGGGCCATGTAAGGAAGCTAGAATTACTTTAATGCCTACAGAGAGACAAGAAGGTAGGTAACTGAAAGAGAGAGACCAGTGTGGGACTGCAGCACAGGCACACACTCACTATTAGGTCTAATGGGAAGTAGATTGCTCCCACCAAACAGCTCTGGGAACAACTTGAAAATTCTCTTGTGGGTATATTCCATTGTAGCAAAATGAGTATGGAATAGTAGAAGGCAGGTTTTTAAATATACTTGCTGAGATTTTTTTAAAGCAGAGCAGCAGATTGTATTCCCCCTAGATGTGATAGGACTGATAGAGCAACATCCTCAACTCTGCTTGAAGATATCCCAGTATATATTTAGATCTCTTAATAGTCTATAAATATCAGTGTTGTCAGCAGCAGGAGAGTCAATAGTTAGAATTAAGGCCTGAGATAATAGATTTCTTCCTTAATCTTTAAAAATTAAGAAAATAAATGAATGACTAAATAAATATGTGAGCTGTGGATATTGTTTGTGGGTGCCAGCCACTGGCAAACAAAGGTTGTTATAAGGGAAACTTGATTTAAGGTTGGTTTCTAACAAGTGGTATTCGAGTTCTCTCTGTGCTGGAGCTTAGAGTTCTCTACCTTCACTAGAGTTTTGAGGTAAATCTTCCTTCATCTTCTCTTTACGCTAAGTTTTTTAAGAATAGAAAGAGGGTTTTGTTCTCTAAAGACATAATTCATCGTCATTACACAAAAAGAATAAAGACAGTTCTGCTGGGTAAAAGCTAATGGACTGGAAGAAGTTTGAAAGCAAAATCCTGGCCACTGTGTTACCATTAATTCCCCCACACACTTTTTATACCCGGATAAGCAATTTCCAGTATTCTTTTGGGCTGCAGCAATCCAGACATTTGTGTGTTTTAGTGTTTGGCAAACTGCAGATACTTGATTCTCAAGAAAGCAGCAGTATTTTAAAAGTAGTTGTGGTGTGCAGTGCTTGGGAGTGAAAAACACAAGGCTCATGCTTCACACAGTCCTGAGGAAATCCCTCATTTTGGTTGTTGGTTTTTATTTTACCTTACATAGGAGACCTAACTGTCCATTTCCTGTCCTCAGAAGTCTCTTAAATAATCTGTGTTACAGCCTTTCCTGCCCTTTGTGCCTGGCTCAATCTCCCTGTCCCAAACCATTCTCCAGAAGATTGTCTCCCTCCTTTACTTGCCCTTTTCCTGACTTTCTTAGTCACTTCCAATTGAAGAGCAACCTGGAAGAACAACCTGCCCCTACCTCCAGAGGCTGTCTGTCAGGACAAAGCAAACAAGCAGCCTCTATTTTCCTCTTGTGCAGTTGCAGGTGCTTTAAAGGAACATTACACACAGTGCGTGGTAGACAAACAAAACAGATATTCATTTTAAGGATATTTCACCTCAAAGATTGGGTACTATCCTCAACTTAGTACAGTTAATGTCCTCTTTTGTGTTTGTATGGCTGCTTAATTACATAAGGATAATCATCAGTCCTGACATCAAGGACTCATTTAGTCAAACTTTGGAAAGTGCTTTTCAAGCTCCCCACTCACCATTAAACTGAGGGACTTGAGGGAACATTCTGTGAAATTCTGAAAAGTAAATGAAAAACTTTTCTTTTTTTTTCCTTGCCAAGAATGCCATTAAAACGGGTACAAAAAACAGTACATTTTGGTATAATACTGGAAAAATATGAGGAAATAGAACACATAAGTTTAGCATCAAATATTTTTTATAATTTTCAGTGTCACCTTCATTTTTAATAATTTTACTAATTTTAATACTGAAGAAGATAATTTTTTAAAATTTATCAAATATAAGTTTCAAAACTCATTGGTCAATATAATGTATTTTAGTTAAATGCAGTGAAAAAGCAGTACCTATACAAGACTAATGTGCAGAAAAACATAGTGCATAATAGACATGTTTTATTATGAATATAATTTACTTCTGAATATGTACCATCATGGCATGGTCTCTGAATCTGCAGTCAAAATGTTTACAAATAAAAGAGACCAAAAGCAAAAATATTTATCTTCATACTATTTTTAATGTTACTGCCAATCTGTACACTTTCAGGAAATGAGGACTCCATTATGTCATGCAGCGTAAAAGAACCAAACAAGAAAATTGTCTCTTAGGCGAATAACTTACAATCCAGGCAAAAGTTGGATCCAGGAGAAGTATTCCTCAAAGAATCTGTATATCCCTGAAGAAATTATGACATTACAATGATCAACAGTTGTATCCATAAACAATAGCAAGAGCAGATTTACAACCTATTGTCAAATTTGCTATGGAAGGAATAGAAAATCACAAATCTGGAAGTGAAGAAGATACAAATGAAGTATTTTTGGGGGGGGGGAAAGTATTTTCAAGAAAGGCTAAACCCATATAAATATCTACCATGAAAAATGGAAAATAAAAAATCCATTATGATTAACCCATTGAATAATAGTTAGTAATTAAAAATGTTTTAAGGTCTATTAAGGATTTCTCAGAGCAAAACATTTGTTTCAGGGGTTTTTCATACAGACCTTAATTTTTAAATCTTCCTACTTTCCAGGAAGGAATGCTTTTGAAATAAATGATACTATTTCATTAATAGCTATCATATGTTTCCCTAAAAAAAAAAAAAAAGAAACCAATCAAAAAAAAAAAAGTAAATAGAATGAAGAGGCTTTCCAACTGGAAAACACCTCAGTTATAGAAAACCTGAATTGAAATATATATAAAAACCACTACCACTTTACCCATCACTAATTTAGAAAGATACGTTTTTAATGGACCCTACTATAATTACTGCATGTTATGTAAAACAAATCCATTTGCATAAGATAACGACAGCATGATAGGATTCTCTGGTGCTGAAATAATGGAAGTCAATTGTTGTAATATATATTTTAATTAAATTGAAGTTAAAAGCTTAGGAGGTGTCTTTGAGTAACTGACAATATTAGAGACTTAAGAGGCCAGAACAACCTTCCTACCTACAGTGAGAAATTTCCATTATCATTTAGTCTAACTTGAAAAGATCAAAGGCCTCTCCTTTTTCTGTTTTACATGCCATGTATTTATCTCATTAAATGGCATTCGATTAATCAACAGCTTTTTTAGAGTACCAGTTCTTGTGTTCACAAAAACCAAAAGAAGAGATAATGACACAGAGAAAAGCAAATGAGTACTTTCAAAGAGCAAAGTCAGTCACCTCTGCTTATAAAATAGGAACAAATTTAGCAATAAGCTATTCCCAGCACAATATCATGACTGAAGATAGCTTCTAGATTAAAAAGAAAAGAAATCAAAAAAGAATCGTATAATTGCTTCTTTCTGCTCCACTTTTTTGTAGTAGACTGCTGTCAATAGGAACCTCTAGCAAGGCTGGCAGCCTGAGCTATGGCAATGAAATTTTTCTTGCTCCAAACCTTCCATTACACCAAGGGAAGGCCATTTTGAGTGCTTTTTTTTTAAAGTAATTTTCAGGACAGAAAATAAAGAGTTCAAATAATAATAAAAACTAGTTTTCTGAATTGCATTTGTATTTAAAACTACTTTTCAGATTAAGCTGACTACACTTAATGGCAAATATTATCCTGCCTCCAAATGTAATTGACACATTCTTCTCCTACAAGTAGGGAAAACACCATTAATGTATTCAGAAAAATAAGTCTATATTAAAAGTTTTCATATTTCACAAGAATGTTAACTCACATGCATTGTGGAGGGTTTTTGACTTTCCTCCAAAAGAGCTTATCATGGCAGCTGCTGGAAAGAGACATGCAGGGGGGTCAGGGGTAATGTGTCAAAATTTGAATGTCTGTTCTACTGCCATTTTACAGAGCAAGGCAATGTGCTGGTAATGCAATATTTGAGCACCTTCAGACCAATTGTCTAAAACCGCAGTTCTCATTTACAATAATCTGTTTGTCATTTTAAGAGGCACCTCTTTTTTCTGGGAAAGTTATTTGAATAATATTTCCGTGTATGATTCTGATGAGATTTAGGTTGCCATCCTGCTTTTCTCTGTAGAGTTTTCTGAAGTCAGATTTTCAGAGGAGAAATAGTACTGTACTCTGAACTCTACTCAGGGTAACTATTTTAAGCAATCAGCCTATTTCAGAAAAACAGAAAATCCACCTAAGTTTCTTCCATTTTCTCTGGAATTTGATGTAATACAAGTGTGGTGTTCTTTAAAGATTCTATCTGTAGTACAACTTAATACATAAAAATTATCCTAGGGATTGTATCCTTTGTGGGTATTACATGTTTTTAAATTGTTGAATTCTTGTAATATTTACTTTTTATTATTTAATATGACCCACATATATAAACAGAATAAGTAAAAAAGTATTCAGCTTCTGTGAAATGTCACTTAGTGTGAAACAATGTAGACAAAGCAAATGAAAACTAGTTCTGTGGAGATGTAATGACAAGCTACATATGTATTTCAAAGGGTCCTGGAGATATTAATGGCCTGCATGTAATCCAAACCACAATTATGAACTCACTGAATTGGAACACCCTAATTCTTCAGAATCTGCTCAGTCAGGAAATGTTTCTAGATACTAAGAATATTCTAAATTTTCCCTATGTTTTTGACTAAAGTGTATGTATATTGCTTTTTTGTGATTGTGATATTTAACTAAATCAAATCTACTTCGTTCCCATCTTGTAGAAGTGATAGAGAAAATAAATATTTTATATCTTAGAAATTTTATAAGACTAAAAACGAAAAGAAACACTTTTCCCTCTCTCCATTTTTACTTATTTCATTAGATTCACAAGCTAGTATGGTAAGAACATCCAGAGACTGCAGCTTTATGCATATTATCCCTCATTCTTTCTATGTGTTAGTCACAATCTAGGCATTAATCAAAGTGATAGAAAACAGTGCAAATGGGATGGCATAATAATCTAGGCTCAAATTAACACATTCACTTTAATATTCACTCACACAGAAAACCTTTCCAACTGTCAGATGATCCATTAGGTTGTTTAATGAGTTAGAGGGTACCTCTAAGCTGCATATATTACTAGACTTTAGTACCATAAGCATATTAAAAGACAATATACTTGCTGATTCAGATTACTACTTCCTTGGCCAAATACAGCTGGCCAGCAGATCCCTAAGCTGACCACATTTTCATTTGGGACCCTGGTTAAATCTCAGGTTAATCCCTACTGCCATGACATGGGGTTGGTAGGGCGAGTCATTGACAGCTTTGGTGGCTTCCAAGGGGACAATTAGCAGTTCCCTTGGGAGTAAACAAATATTTTCTTTACTTACATGACAGCAAAGCACTAATGTTCATAGTGTATGCTCACAAAAGTGGAAAGTGTCTCTGTGAAAGCCAAGGCAGGAATCCAGGGATCCAGGAAGCGGATGAAAAAGACAGAAATGCCAAGTTGGACAGGAGAGAGGAAAATCTTGGAGTGCTCAATCAGTTAAGTCTGGCCAGCTCTCTCTCCAACAGGGTGACTCAGCCAGGAATCTCAGCTGTTTGGAGGAGTTAGTATGGCTTCCAGGCTCTTGGGATTGTGATACTGATTCACAGGCTGAAGGATTAGGAGTAGTGGATTGCTTGAAAAGGCTAAATCAATGCCAAGAGATTTTTTTTTACTCAAGGACTCGAACTATAACTTCTGATCTTCTATCCCCAAATTAGGGCAATTTGCATATTTTTACTGTATTTTTTTTCCTTAAAATATCTAGAAATTTATGTGAAATTTTTTAAGTGTAAAATTTTTATAGGTTTCCTTTTGCAACATGGATGGATGTTACTTTAGGCTATGATCCTTATATAAAAACCTATTGAATGTTTCCTTGTTTTGAGGGGCAGAGATTATATTGTCTTTAATTATCTGATTCAAGTATAAAATACACAACCTTTGAAATAGGACACTTATAAAACCACAATGCAATACAGGGAAGAGTAAAATGTCAAAACATAAAAATTAAGAAGTGCATATGCACAAACCAAAATGAGTTATAAAGAGAAGTTTATCTTGTACCAAGCAAGCACAAACCTATTACCCAAGGCAATAGAAAGCTGATTGATGATATCATGATGACAAATGAATTCTCATTTTAAATTCTGCCTGCTAAGTAATTAGTAATGTCATCAATATCATTACTAGCTCCTCATTCAACTTCATCAGCACGCTGTTCCCGTTGCTCATTTTTCAGCTTTTCCTTTCTGTGCTTCAGTCACAGGATGAATCTACATTGAAGACTGTTTCTAGCAACTACCCAAGGGAGCAACAAAAAATTAGTTGTCAGGCACAAGCAGTCTATTGAAACTCTGAACTACATTTTAATAGCAACCGCATGATGCTATTTTGAAGTGGTCACTAACTTGAGAATTGTGTAAATAGTGTCAAGGACATCTTTCTTTTTTCCCTTAAATATATTTAGGAATTGACAATATAAAATGAAAATACAATTAATGAAAATACTTAGTGACTATAACTGAGCAAGTGACTGCAAGAAAAAAGCTAATTAAAAATGTCTTCTCATTTTCTCATGCTACTGAGATGAAAAAAGCATTGCCAAGGAAAATTGAACAAAATACTGCCAATGCAGATTTCCCCCAAGCTTCCACTGTTATTTTTAATTTAGAAGCCTACAAAACTTTGAATGCTGAATGAAATATTTGAAACACACACAATTGCACCTTTGAGTCCAAGCTATAATCTGAGCATAGGTATACTATATTAGAAAAGGCCATTGGATTGCCAGTATTTGCACTTTCTCATTTTCTCTGCAACCAGGTTTGTATTTTAACAGAATATGACTAAGTTATAGACATTCTTGTGCTTTTTGTTTCATCATTTTGGTAGGGGGAAGAGGGGTTTTTGAATACTTTATCCATTGCACTTTTTCATGACATTAGGACTTTTCAGATTTTTTTTTAGACAAGCAGACTTATCTACTTTATATTAATTTTCGACTGTATTTTTGGAGTTCTGAAACAAAACTTGCCTGACACGTTTAGTTTTTAAATCTTGATTTTAGTACGTGCACCAGTTTTTGCTCAACTGGATTCAAGTATCTTAGTTTAAATAAGAATATTTCAGCACTGTTCATTTGTAGATTCTTCTATTCAGAAAGAATTGTATCAAATGACTAGACAATGATAAGTAAGGAGAAAATATATTTTCTTGTAATGCTGGTGTCCATTTGAACAAAAAGTTAGATTACTTTAAACAAATGTGACTTTATTCCAAAATAGGTTAAATAGATAATATGCTTCAGTCAAGGTAGTTTTTAACATTAGAATATTTACTCTGGTGTTTTTGTTGTGCTCCAGCTATGATCCTATTTTGCATGGCTGAACAGAAAAGAATGAAGAAGAGGTGTCTGATTTTGTCCAATGATGGTCGATAACTAATACCCTGTGTCCAAGATACTTTGTTTTAGACTGTCTAGTTCACCTGATCTTTCAGCAGGATAAAAAAAATTTACAGTTTTGATGATACATCATTGATCTACTTGTGTCAAAAGCAAGATTTGCTAAAATTTTCTTTTCAACAGATCTTGGAGTAAACCAATGAAAAATAAAATTGGGGCTTATGACAGATGATCAGAAAACTGTAACTCCACCTGAATTTCTGTGGTAAAATCTGTCCCAGTAACTTTATCACCAGAGAGGAACAGGAATATGGTGACATTAAGTCAGTTGCTTAAACAGAAACCTCTGAACCTCCTCCCTGCCAATCCGTCCTGGTGTCCAGCTGCCTCTGTGGAAGGCCTGGATCCCCACACAATGCTGTTTTCTTCCTCTCAAACCCCTGTCACTGTCCCAAGAACTCTCGAGTACCAGATACAGATATTTAGACGTCAGCATTTGTCTCCATTATCAGCTGTTGAGATTAACGGGGAAAAAAAAGAGGGGAAAAAAAAAGAAAGGAGAGGAAAAAAGAAAAATAATCCACTAGTTCCATGGCAATGTGTTTATCTGCTCTAACTGCTTAACTGCCCTTTTAATGCCCTTTTAAACCATCACCACATTGAACATTTTGCAGACTTTTAACATTGGATATAATGAGACAGGAAAAAAAGGAAGCTTTTTTTCTTTCTTTCTTTGTCCAGGTGTATATGAGATGACTGAAATACACAGCATTTTTTTAAAAAATCTGATTTTTTTTTTCTAAATAATCTTAATGGCTGTCTTCAAGATTATCAGGGTTTTTTTTATTTCTGCAAAACATTTTCGGAATTGAAATACTTAATTGAAATTTACCATTTGGTCTCACTGATTTATGGCTTGTCTGTTGGTAAAACTACAGGATATTCTGATGAATTTTTTGTTTTTACTGGATCAATTTTCCCTTTTTTTTGGACACTTTAATTTGTTATGCAGTTTGAAAGGCAAATAAAACAACAGTTTTAATTTAAATTCCAGTCAGAGGAAAGTCAAGTGAGATGGCTATGCTCACAGTTAATATGTTTATTTTGTTTAATTATAATAAACAAAAAATGGTTCATTGCCAGACAACTGGATATTATTTTGTGTTTGGTTTGTTATAAGGAATTTTTTCTATCAATTTACAAGTTCAGTAACCTGAGAAATGAGCTAAATAGCAGTAAGTTTTAATGTAGTTATGGAAATATGCCACAAAAGTAGCATTTTTTAAAGCCTCATGTACCCTATAAAGAACTTGTTAAAGAACTGCTATCTACATGAAACATTAATGAACCCTGAATTCAAATTAAATTTCAGTCTGTTTTACTGTAGTTAATGAATAAGATGAGAAACTGACCTAAACTAACATTTCAGGAGTCATTAAAAATAATTTTCAGTGGCAGCATTAGCCTGTACTGTTGCTTGTAAAAGATTTTATGTAGCACACTGAAACCCAGGAGTCATGGAATCATGTCAGTGATTTTTATGGATTTGTTCAGATCATTGTATTCTTGCAATAATAGTTTTTCCTTGATATCAATTTTCCTTTCCTTGCTCCAAGATTCTCCATTCGATGATTCATATTTAGAGCTCTGTGTTTTCCCTTGGTTTTGTTTTTTTTTAATGACCCTTTCAGCAGTCTTGAATTACATAATTTTCAAGGAGTAAATGCTTTTCCTAAGCCTTTTTGAAAATTAGGAATGTACCTTATAGACGGTGATTGACTCCAGCTTTTACTGGCTGTCAGACCTTCATTGACTTATTTCTTCAGGGAGCGCTGTCTTCCGCTTCTTCAATCTATGCAAATGTAGATTGGTAACAGAAGTTATTACCTTTTTGTGTTCTAATAGAGAAAGTATCTAATAGAGAAAGTAAAATCAAAGTATTTCACTTTTAATTTTTTTTTCTATTATTCAATCCATTCTTCAAAGTGTTATCAAGTTCTAGAAATGTATAAGAGTATTGGGAAGAGATTTTTCAGAATTTTTTTAACACAAGTTTTTAGCCTAGAACTTGGATTTGAGCTCATTTTCCACTGAACAAGTCCATATCTCATCAGGCTCCTTGTATCAATTGTTTTATGATAACCTTCCAGATCCAGGGGAATTGATATGACCAGACTGGAAAACAAAGGGTAATACTATGTTCCACAGATCAGGGAAATTACAAAAAGAAAAAAAAATAACACTCAAAAAACCACAACCTTTTTCTTTTCTTATATGTAAAGCATGAAAGTATAAAAAATATTTGAACACAATTTCTTCTTTTAGATTGTTTTCCTCACACACAGAATTTGTTTTTACTTTTAAAATATTCTTTTATTCTTCTATTTACATAGCTGATTTTATAATCAAACATGATTATGACATCAGCTATTGTATCTTTGTAATACTATTTGTTATTGTCTATTTATAGTGAAATATAGAGATGAGACAAGATAGGAGCCTACCTGGCCCTGGCTTTTGATACCATATGATAGAAAATACATAATTTTTAAAAATTGCCTTCTAAACAGATAAGTAAGATACTACATGGCACAGGATGGAGAAAAGCTGAAAAATAAGTGGTATAGAATTAAAGATCTGTGTCCTTTACTGTATTTAAACTGTGACTGCCTCCAGGAAGATAAAGCAATGGTAAATATACAGATCCTGTTCTAGAATAAGAAAAGTGTGTATCTGAAAATACCCCCACATCTGTCCAATTTTTTTTTTGATATTTCATGTGAAGAATCAAATATGTCATCTCTGTCACCAATGGTAAATCTTATGAGGAGAAAATGACTTCTGAATATGAGATCTAGAAAATTATACTCCAAACCACTCTATGAGTTTGTGATAAATAATGTCATTACTATTTTTAAACATAAGTTAAGAATGAAAAAATCTGTACTGATTTTTCAACATTGAATTCTTTCTTTCTAGAAATGACAAACCATTTTAGACAAGCCATATGCAGACTTCCATACCAGGAATTAACTGAGCCTTTTTTTACTGCAGACTTCCTAAAGGCATAAGAAGATAGAAACAATAATATCAAAAAGAAAATTCTGCATGTGAGTGTGAAAGCTAATAGGTAAAAATAAGACATGTTCAACGATTTTCAGACATTCTTTTTATACATTTAAGAGATTGACACTAAAGGCCCCATGGCAGTTTCCAGTCCCACTGCAAGTAAGTAGGTGACAAACTCAATGGTACAGAACCTGGTAAATAGAAACAGTCCGACAGAGACCCAGCTTGTTCACACAGCTTTGTTTAGATAGATGCACAAGCAACAAAGTAAATTTTATGGCAAATAACTTAAATCAAATACAATCTCCTGTTTTTCAGAACAATCGGTATTCCCTAATTTCAGTCTTGTTTAAAGCGCCTGCTTAAGCTGAAGTTTTTAAAGGTCAAGAGACAAAGCTTTATAGTGTTTCTTCCTCTTGTCAGGGGTACTAATTCTAGCTTAATTAAAATCCAGTGCCTTAGTCCAAAAGAGATTCATTTTAAATACATCAGAAGAGAAATAATATGTTTTTGAAAAATTCTGGTCTGAAATGGTCTCAGATAACTGAAATTTTCCCCGATGTCTTAAGTCACTAAGTGTTTATAAAATATAAGGAGATGTACAGAAGGACAAGTTAAAAAAAAAACAAACTGTTGTCAAAAATGCCTTGATTTGCAATGCCTCTAATTTATAAACAATATTTAAAAGAGAGCTAGAAATCAATTAATCCATTATTTTTTATTAGGAACTCTTGCATTATTAAAACATTATCACATAATGTTAGACATTTTTAAAACAACATTTTAGGCAACGTTTTTTAAACTGTTTACTTTCTCCTTGATTCAACTCACTTTGATTGTCTCATGTAAGACAGCAATCTTAATATATAAAAAGGTAGGTAACTTTTTTCTTTCTGCCTAAGAATCTTTCTCTTTTTTCTGGACAGTAAAAGCAATCTTGGGGTTACTTTAACTTGATCTAATTTTTTTGAAACTAATCATAGTAAAACTCCAGATATCTTTGGAGAGAAGCTGTTAAGCAGTTTCTCTGTAAGCTCTCCATAATTTTGTCTGAATCAATGAAGTTTCTCAAAGAATGCCTCTGGGAGGAAATCCACTCTCTAGCATTTAGAGATATATTTCCAACACAATTTCTATGATGCTGTGAATATTTCATTACAGCCATGAACAACATAGGTAATATAGTCTTTGCAGGTGCAAGCAAATGAATGTAAAGAAGTGCTTTTACCCCACCTGCCTTGGATGACTGACAATAACCTGCCATAGACGACTATACTGCTTCTTGCCTGAATAAAGCTTAGCAAGTAGTCAAAACAAAAATGAATAAGTAAAATCATGTGAAGAACTAGGATCTGGGAATGTGTGGGGATAAAATTAAAGTGCTAAAGATATTAGGCTGGAATGTGAATAAGAGAAGCAGTGAAGCGTGGTGATGGTAAATGTCAAAGAAAATATCGAGGAAACAAGTTGACGTGAGATGAAGGATGGGGGTTTGGCTCTGAAATTGTGAAGATAAATAATGGCAGATATGAAATCAGCTGAGAAAAGGAAGGTATAGAAACCTCAGGAAATGTATAAGCTAGGTCTATATGTGACAAGTAAAACACAGGCAAAGCTGAATTATGTGAGAATGAAAAGGAATTTATATATTAAAAAAAAGAGAAAGGTGAGGCTGTTGCATGTTTGTTCATGGTTGTTTTTATGTATGAATTTAGTGTATGCAGAATCGATTTTGAGGTGGGAATTGCATGCATATTAAAGACTGAACAGTTATCAACTGTTAACACTTCAAAGCAGATCAACAGCTGTATCCTTCAAGTTCTTTGGAAATGTTTGTGCTTTCATTCTGAAAAAATTCAGTTATTGATATATGATATCAGTTATATAAATTTCAATGTTATAAGCATATGTAGTGGAAATTAATTGGAAATTTTAGATTTTTGTCTTGATTTTCTAGGCACCTTAATCTTACTGAAAGATGACATCAATTAGGTATTTCCTTCCCTGTTTTAGAAACAGGGAAAGCTCCCTAAATTATTATATCAAGCTCCCTAAATTATTATATCAAGGTTTGACTGTGATTCTTTCAGATCATTGAATCTAATCTCAGGTCAGACATCAGTACTTAAAAAAAAACTGACAACAATTTAGGAGTTAATTGTTTGCACCTAGTCAGATTAATCATTTGGTATCAAAGGACAAATTAGGTTAGAAAAAACAAAGTAGTCACAATCTTAATTGTGACCTATCTCATACTTGTCTCCTAAATGACTAATACATCACAAACTGAATGCATCCAGGTGTTTCAGTCTCAAATTTTGTTGATGCCCCTAAAGTTATAATTACCTTTCATCAATGGAATAAGGATTTATTTATACTGTATGTTTCCCTATCAGAAGGAGACAGAGGATAGGTCTTTGTGAAGGTCTGGAGTCTGTCACTTGAGATACCTAGATATTATATTGTAGTTAGGACTTGTAAGAAAATTTCCCATGTCTTTACTTCTAAGAACCACAGTGTGACAGAATATATTGAGTTAGAAGAGAGTCACAAGAATTATGTTGTCCAGCTCTTGGCTCTGCACAGCACCAGCCCCTGGAGTGACTGAGAGTATTGTCCAAGTGCTTCTCTTTCAGGCTTGGTTTTATGCTATCAATTTTATTTCTCTTTGCAGGAAATGTGAATTCATTGAATTGCGATTAATATATTACAGAAATTACTGTAGCACCCAATAAGGGACTATGGTTCTAGGCACCACACAAACACATAGTAAGTGGCAATATAGAATTTATGAAGTACCTAAGGGACAGGTCAATAACTACAAGTATGTAAAAAGAATTTTTTAAAAAAATTGTTACCAGCAGGACTCGCAAGAGGACTGGCAGATTTTTCTTATTTGTGCAGACAAGAAAATGACTGAATTTGCATATCTTAGGCATTCTGGTGAGCTTCAATTTCTAACTGTCCTTTATTCAGGACAGGATCATTCAGGATCAGTTATATCTGATAACAATAGGGAGACACTGGATCTCTCTAGATCTGTAAAGCTCCCATTGCCTTCCACTTCTTATTCTTTAAAATGTCTGTCTGTGTTCTAGACACTTACTGGGAAATATTATAACATCTCTTCATTGTTTTAACCAACTTGGATTATTTGTAGTGTCAATAGTAATTTTTCTTTTTAATCACCTAAGTTCTTCTGAAAAAAGCACTTCAAAGTTACCAAATTCAGCTGTTTAAATCCTCATGCTAAAAGGGTTTTGAATTATTTAGAATTCACCCAACACTTTTGAATGGTCAGGAGCATGGAAGTAGTCATTCAGCAAAGAATTTGTGACTCACTGTACTGTCCTATATAGAGGCTTATATGGCAGCTGTTTGCCATTCGTTGAGAAATGAGTTCCAGATGTCCTTTAGAGACATGAGCTTTTTAAAGCTGTGTCTGCATTGTCCTTTTTTGTCTGTTTCTTTGTTTGAGTTTTTGCTTGTTTGTTTGTTTTGGGGATTTTTGGAGAGGTTTTTTTTTTGTTTTTCTTTTTAAAAATTTTGAATTTATATGTCTATGTTAAGGAACTGAGGAATAAAAGTGAATCAATTGATACTTTCATGTATCAATTTACTAAGCAGATTCAGAGTACTTCAGACCTTTCAAAGTAAAACTTTGGAGCCAAGGAAGTAACATTTATCATAAAGGAAAAGGTGTTATTGTGTATGCAGTTGGAGGGAAAATGTAAAGGCAAGAGATGTTAACTGATGAAGAAGAAAACTAGAAATATAATCAGACAACTCAGAACTATGTACATTGCCTCTTTGGGTGGGCAGAAAGAAATTTCCTATGTTTATCTGCTTCTCTGTGAATTCTGTCTGCCATGTTTAACAGAAATATTTGCCGTACTCAAAGGAATGTGGACAATGGATACGTAGCTCTGCTAGCAATCGTATTAATCTGAACAGCAAACTCTATGTTCAATACTCTGTGGAAAGCTAAATTCCACGTTTATATTTCAGCTTCAGCCAAAGGATCAATAGATGGAAGTTTCTGTGGTGTTTCAAAAACAAAAATATGAAACTACATTCAAATCCCTGTAGTGCATCCACATGAGCATTTTTTCTTTAAGGGATTGCATGGAAATAAAATATTTTCAGGGGCCACTAACTAAGCCTTTTCTTCAAGACATTCAAGTGGTGAAAGAATGTAATAGCACTCCCTTGGAGATGGGTAACGTTACCCTGTGGAGGAGCTCCTTTAGATGTTGCATTAACCTCTTTCCTCCTTCCCTCTGGCTGAGTGACAGCAGCAAGGTATTCCTCCTTCTTCTGACCCCTCTGTGACAGGCATAATGGTTTGACAGATCACAGCTACAGCATGCAGTTGTGA
The DNA here is from genome assembly GCA_008694505.1 of Cyanoderma ruficeps. Taxonomy (NCBI): domain Eukaryota; kingdom Metazoa; phylum Chordata; class Aves; order Passeriformes; family Timaliidae; genus Cyanoderma; species Cyanoderma ruficeps. The sequence goes on from VZDJ01000623.1 coordinate 13,717,873, forward strand.
TTGTCATGTGGGATCACAAAATATGACAAATGATCTGGTTTTCTGCTGTAAAAACATATGGTACAGAAGTGTTACTGTGAGAAGGTGCAAACCAAATGCCACTTGTCTAAGTCATGCTCATGTTGTGAGACGTGATGGCTCTGTTCACAACACACCAGAAGGTTTTCTAATATCCTGGGTTGTCTTCAGCAATATAGCAGTCAAATACAAGACTATTGGAAAAGAAAATGGAATTAGAAAGAGAGCATATTGCCAAGCATCATATACTATGTACATACATGTACACATATAATTCATTAACTGTGAGGACAACTTGACTGTGAAGCACAATAATCAAAGTGTAAAGCTAATACACAATAACTATAAAATTATAAGACATAATATGGAACCAGAGTTCCATACATAAACCTCAAAACTTACTAAAACCCCCTGAATTTAAAGATGTGATATTCCTCTTACTGATACTTTTAATGCTAACATTAATCTAAATTCTTGAAATTATTCCAGCTCATAATGCCACCTTTCATTCAATCATATAATATTATCAAAATGCCACAAATTAACTATTAGCAATATATATGAGATAAAATTATTTCTAGATTGAAATGTCATATTTCATATGACAGGTTTTAGTCTTTACATAGTTTTTAACATGGAATAAAACCTCTAAAATAAGGATATATAATGAGAATGCTGACATTTTGATTTTTTTCTCTGATATTTCACTTTTTACTTTATTTATGGTTTTTTATTTCCTTTCTTCTTTGTATAAAAAATATACATTGTAAGTTGACTCTGAGACACTTACGCTTGTGTTAAAATTGTTTTTAATAGGGAATGAAAAAAGTCTAATTTGCAATGCTTTCTTTTAAAAGCAAGGGTGGTGGGAAGGGCTATTCATATGGCATGTGTTTTAATCTGATGAGAATAGCAGAGAAAAGAATCAATAAATTAAAGTGTGATGAAATTCCTTACGATCACCCAAGAATTTTTAAATTCAAGATGACTAATGATGTATTGACATAATTCCTTGAGTAGACAGAGGCAAGACTGTGACAAAAAAAAGGGACATTATGTCATTCTTTATGTTTCTGTGGCATCATAGTTATAGAAAGACAGATAAACAAATGAAAATAGTGATGCCATAATTACTGAACTACTTAATTGGCTCTATCTGATGGCAAATTTGAGCTTGAAGAAATTCTGATCATCAATTTCCAATTGTGCAAACTATCATTTGGAATCTGCTCCTCTCACTTATCCTGAATTATTCACACTATCTGAGTCAATGCAAGCATAATTTTCATAAGGAAAATCTTCTGTTAAATGTGGATCAATCAGGCACCAAGGACTACAAAAAGTTACAGCTTTAGTTTAAAGGACAGAGCAGAATGAGTACAGCTTTTTCAGCAATTAGTCTTTGCTGAGAGAAACCCCATGAGTCACACTGATGGAACAAAGGACAGGGGAGTGGATAAAGGGGCAAAACTGTTACAGAACACACCGTGTTCCTCCCTGTTTTGAGATTTCTCTCACTATGTACAGAGTCATGGCAAGTAATAACAAGGAAGCTCCTGCTGAGAAGGCAGCTAAAGCAACCTTAAGCTAAAAAGAAACCCAGAACCTTCAGCAGCACTGCACATTACAGATATATTTCATAGTAACTAAAGAGGATGTGGTGACATAAATATTATTGCAAGGTGATGGAGACATACAGTTACACTCAAGAGAGAGTAAAATATGTTTCTGTATGAGCTATCATCTAGCCTTTTTCTTCCTCTCACCTATGCATATGTAAGATAGAAATATTTAGAGAATGTCGTGCCTAGACTTGTTTCCCAGGGGTCTGAAATATTGCATAAGGGTCCTTTTACCTTCATGTTATGGTCGATTCCCTGACTCTGTTCTGCAGCTGGACACAGGTCAGAAAATTTAACAAAAATTTAACAAAAATTTAACGAAAGGTCCATGGGTTGAGGTAAGGACTGGGAGATTTTGATCATCAAATACCATCAAGAGCAAAACAGGCTCAACACAGAGATTTGAAATGGATTTATCCCTAACAAAATCAGAGCAGGATAATGAGAAGTAACATAAACCCTTAAAAACACCTTCTCCCCATCCCTCCCTCCTTCCTGGCTCTACTGCCCACTCCAGCAGCACAAGGAGACAGGGAATAGGGGTGATGGTCAGTGCACCATCCATGGCTTCTGCTGTTCAGGGAGAGAGGTTGTTCCTCTGCTGCAGTTCTGGGTCCCTCCCACAGAAGGCAGTTCTCCACAAACTTCTCCAACATGAGAAAAAAAGTTTAGGGTGCACTGCTGCAATATGAGTCCATCCTATGGGCAGCAGCCTCCCAAAGCTGCTGTGGTGTGGTTCACTCTTCCACAGGGTGCAGTCCTCCATGGACAGGCTGCTCCAGCCTGGGAGCAGAGGCCTTCTCTCTCCACCAGGACTCTCACTGGACCACAGCCTCCTCTAAACATTCACCTGCTCCTTTGTGAGCACCTCCCCTACAGGCTGGCAGATCTCTGCATCCCCCATGGATCTCCATGGGCTGTGGGTGGATCTGTGCACTCCCCATGGGTCCCCATGGGCTGTGAGTGGATCTCTGCATCCCCTGTGGATCCCCACAGGCTGCAGGGGCACAGCTGCTTCACCACACTCTCACCACAGCCTGCACAAGGACCTCAGCTCTGGTACTTGGAGCACCTCCTGCCCCTTCCTCTCCACCAACCTTGGTGTCTCCATGGTGTTTCCTTCACATGTTCTCACATCCTCCTCTTCTCTGGCTGGAATTAAAACTGCACCACCACCTTTGTTTTGATTTCTTCTTAAATCCATTGTCACAGAGGTGTTACCAAGGCCCAGCCTTGGCCAGCAGCATGTCCATCTTCAGAGCCATCAGGGATTGGCTCTGCTGGACGTGGTGGAATGTTCCAGCTGCTTCTCATAGAAGCCACCTCTGTTGACACCCTGCTAATAAAAAACAGGCTATACAAATCCAATACACTTCAGGACAAGAGTTTGTGCTTGTCCAGGCACAGTGTAGTCTAAAGAAATATCTCAATTTTTGGACTAAATATAATTTAAAAGTTGAAATGAATGGAACTTGAAAGACACCCTTAGGTGCCCAAGAATGGATTTAAAAGCCTAGAGGTAGGCTTCTATTTTGGAAATGTTATAAATTATTTTGTTCAAAAAACAGACTGAAGCCAGATTTTGCTAGTTATTTGTAAGAAAAGCTGTTACAGTGGGCTATTCATTATTTAGGAACACCTACAGATAACAGCCTGCATTATCAGTATGCAATCTATATTACACGATCTGCAGGGGCAGTAGAGAAAAGCACACACCTGAAAATCATGAACAAAAGAACTGCAGAAAACATTATCCTTTTTCAAGGCATGCCAGGATTATCTTTAATTGCTTTATACTGCTAAGGGCTAGTCTAAACTAGAGGGGGATTGCTAAAACATCTATCTCAGCAAAAGCTCTAAAAGGAGATGCAGCTTTTACTGATAAAAATATGTTTCTTTGGATGTAGCAGACACCAGGTTCCTACAGAAAATAAGCTATATGAAAAAGAGAGACTTTTCTTTGTTCAGAATTGCTGTGTCTACTTTAGGCCCTTGAGGGGTCTAGCAGTATAACAAAAAAATTCCAAATGTCTATAGCTGACAATGTTGTGCCAGGCAAAGTTTCTTGGGTGGACCCAAGACACAGTTACCACAGGAACAAAGGAGCTTGGAGTTATTTTGGTTATCATACACATCTTGGCTCAGCCTCGTGTTCTCTTTGAGTGGTCTACCACAGTTTAGAAACCTGAAGAAGGCAAAGCTGTTTCCTAAGTGACAGCTCATGTCCTGAGCACAACAGCATTTTTGTCGGTTTCACAGAGTAAATAAGACTGCCATGTAAAAATAAATGTCTGGAGTGTCCTAAATATTTTGTTGTTCAAGAGGAACAGTGAAAAACAATGTGTTGCCTCTAAGTTACACATACAATTCAATTCTTCAAGTGAAATCACTGTAAATACTTTATGGAAACCAAACTGAAGGCATGCATACATATTTTTTTGTAAGTATACACTGGGATAATATAAGTGAAACCTGATTTTTCTGTTCATGTGCATTGCTACAGAGGTTAATTTTACTTTGTTCATCAATAAAGGTTGTATTTGTAATGAAAAATATTCAGAAGACTCATACGTATCAGTTAAAAATTGTGGAAACTCTCTTAATGTCTGCTGATTAAGTCTCTTGCAGCTGTGACAAATCCCAGATTCATAATATTGTCCTGTGATATATCCCAGATACATAATTTTCCTGATTAACTTCATCTAAAGAAGAAAAATATTTTTACCATTTCCCCAGAACATACACACACATTCCTCTGTGTTTGCAAACATCTTTAAACAGCAAACATGTTCTTTCCAGTAGTTTTCTACAGAGCTCTACAAAGTCATTATCCCGTGTTCTTTCCTACCTTACATGAAGGAAGAAATACCTAAATGATGAATAGAGTTACCTAAAGAAAATACTGTATCATTTACTAAGTGAAAATGAATTTGTGTAAAAACTGAGGGAACTGACAAGGTAGTACAGAAAAAATATAGTATGTAATGACACAGATGGACATATGTTTTAATAAATAAGAACGACACCCTCTCAAAACACTGCCAGATTAGTCTACATAATTTCATAAATGATAAAGCAGAGTGTTATAATCAACAGTGTCAAGGATGGCATTCAGATCAAGCAAAATAAAATGCTTGAGCAACCCAAACCAGGATGCATTAATAAATTATTATAAACTGTAACTATAGCTGTAACATGATTGTGAAGTAGATTCTTATTTCTCAAAGGGCTTGTTTTGCACTAAATAGTGATATAATTCAGAAACACTGACCTGCTTTATGTTCTTGTCCAAAACCAACAACTTTTAAACATGTCAGTAACTCCAATCCCCATTTCAAATCAGGAATGCTTCTTTAGTAGTATGGTAATCTATTCGATTTTTAAGTACACTGGAGCCTTTCTACAATTTAACAGTGTTGAGAGTTTGAAAAAATAAAAATTTGGACTATCTGGATATAATTGCATATAGATAAGGCAATCTGTTATGACTGCCATGTAAATAGGTGAAATAAAAATTCAGTTGAAAAATACATCAGTGAAATCCAAATATGAAATAGACAGCTTTGTAGGGCTTAGGAATTTCATAGCTGCACATAAGCCCAGTTTGCTTTCTTCCGTTGGAAAAACCTATGGAGCCTTCCAGTTCCTTCCATCAGGAAACAAGATTTTTCTTATGTTGACATAGAGCATGTACCTTCTCCTAGCTGTAGTTGCAACATTTTAGAATTCTTTACCATATTACAGGAAGGCTGAGGTATGAACAGAGCGAAAATAAAGACTTCCTTGGTCTTCTTTAGAGAAGGACACTAGAACTGCTGAGTAACAGATCAATAAATACAGTATAGATAAATATTGATTTTGGGATGTAAGGAAAATTTTTATAATTCATAAAAGTAGAATTAGGACATGTCCAATGTAGAAGTAAAAAATCCAGAGAATGACAAAAAATATGCTGATTTAGAAGACATTTAAGAGAAAAATGCCATGAAAGTAAAGAAAAATATATTCTGCTAAATTTAGAAATGTATAGTGGAACAAAGGAAATCTACAGAAAGCATTTAATATGCAACAACTTGTGAATCAAATCTAGCATCATTGAAACTCAGGATCATGGAATCAAAGAATCTCAGTGAATATTTAAGAACACATTTAAAAAACCCCTAGCTATTTAAATTCCAGTTTACAATATATAAGAACTCAATAATATTAAAGTCTCTTTACGAAATGTCTTATAAAATGTCTTAAAAAATCTGCAATTTAGATTGTAGTTCATAATTTTGAGGCTTTTTCATCGTAAAACTGAAAAAATAGCATAACTATTTAATCTACTACCAGTATGTTTGCTATACCTTTTAATTTTACTTGTCTATTCTATACAGTTGGCAGTAGCAGCAGTATTAAAAAAAAAAAAATAAATTCTGACATTGGTATGAGAAACTGTTTTCAAGGTCATGGAAGGTGTGCAATCCACTCTCCATGTGATTATGCCAGAAAGACAATATTCAGTTCTTCACACTGGCGACTGTGAGCCTTCTCAAGCATGAACTATCATATTATTATCAATTCAAGTCCATGTGATAAACATTCATTTTTCTAAAGTAAATAATAGACTAAGAGTCTCTTGACTTACTTCAGGGACTGTTTCTTAACTGTAAAAAAATATTGAAAAATAGCTAGGAAAGGTCATAGGCCATTTACAACCTATTAGCATTTTGCTCTTTACTGGGTTTTTATGCATGGTTTAAAACTGAATTACCATTGCTGAAATGCATTTTTGCCTTTCAGGAAATTTTGTAGATAAAATTAAATTACATTATGAAATGCAGAGACAGTAGTACTAATGCTAAAACAAAGGAAAACTTGATTGTGAGATCTGATGGTATGTGTATATGCTTTCCAATAATCAGTTTTACAATATTAATTTTTATTAATGGAATAACAACTGTAACTGCAATCTTATTGTAGCTTTGTTTTGTCCTTTGTTAAGATTTCAGGGGGACTTTTCAGCACCTGAAATGCTTACATGGCATTTGTTAAGGTTAATGAGTACTGCACTTGCAGGCTATTGCAAGAGTAAACCCCATAGCTCATTCACTTGTCCCTAGATCATAGATTATGAAAACAATATGTGTCAATATGGTCAAATCAGGTTTTATAACAAGTACTACAATCAGAATACTTACAAAGCTAAATTATAAGGAATAGATTTTTTTTCCTTTTTAAGATTTGTGAAAAAAGCTCAGTAGCAAACAATGTTTCATGTCTCTCTGTGTATTTTCCTATGTATTTTTCCATGTATTTTTTACAAGCACCCCCTATTTCCAAGGGGGACTTGCAAAATGTAGATTTATTTTACCAGGAGAGATTATCTCTATAGAATGCAAAAAAAACCAAAAAAACCAAAAAACCACAACCCACAAAAAAGTCCAGGTCCCACAGTCAGTTCAAGAGACTTGAAAACTATGAGACCTGTGCTGGCCATTTTTCACTTTTTAGACTATCATAGAAAGTCCTATTTTTGAACGTGAGAATAGGAGTCTTCATAAAAGCTATCCCTGTGGGCTGTGTTGAAACCATTATATAAAATGAGCAGGTTTTAAAAAAATTATTTTAATTAAAAAAATTAAAAAGTGCATAGTACTTACAAAATGACTCATTTATGGTAACAGAAATTGTTCTGAGAAGATACAAGGTAGGAGCAGAATAGATAAATTTATTTATAACTTTCTTGGATTTGGTAAAAATTTTACTACAGAAATGAATAACATTAGGCTCAAGAAATGAACAACATTATTTTAACTTATCTACTGCCAAATCTACAGAAAGTCATGGCTTCTACCTGAATGACATATACATAATTAATTCATGATTTGATGTTTGTGAACTCTCTGAATGTTGCAAAACACTGCATCTCTCATAGAGCAAAGTTCAGACCCTGTAAGATGTTACAAATTAACTTGTAGTTTATTCCAGGCATAAAGATCATCTAATTCCAACCCACTGCCACGAGCAGAGATACCTTTCACTTGACAGGTTGCTCAGGTTGCCCATCCACCCTGGCCTTGGACTCATCCAGGAATGGGGCATCCACAGTTTTTCTGTGTAACCTGTTCCAGTGCCTCACTATCCTCACGGTAGAGAACTTCTTCCTCCTATGTAATTTAAATCTCCCCTCTTTCAATTTAAAGCTACTCCCTCTTGTCTACATACATCCATAAAAAGTCCTCCAGCTCCCTTGTAGTCCCATTTAGGTACTGGAAAGCCACAATGAGGTTGCCCCAGAGCCTTCTCTTATCCAGGCTGATGGCCCCAACTCTCTCAGCCTGTCTTTATAGCAGAGGCGTTTCAGCCCTCAGATCAACTTCAGGACCTCCTCTGGACTCGTTTCAGCAGGCCCACGGCCTGCTTATGTTGCAGGCACCAGAGCTAAGATATGGAACTCAAATAATGGCTACAGGTGGCACTTTTTCAATGGACTGAACTTTGAAAATGTTCAGCAAATCAACAAAAGGTTTTACTCTGAATTTTCAAATTAATTAAAAAAATCAAAGCTATTTATTATATAGTTTTTATGTGAAATCACTGAAACTGTCTTCTCATGTTATATCTCAAAACCGCTTTTTATTTTTTTTAGCAGATCAAATGTACCTTGTGCATTTTTGAAGAGAACATAGTTTTCTCACTTAAGAATGTTGTCATTGGTGAATATTAGGATGTGTTTGACCTAAGTATTTTATTTTATGATGAAAAAGAGGTTAAATTGAACTCTGTTTCCTTTTTCATTGCCTTTCACATCTCTGTTCTTACATTTTGCTCAGACTATTTTATCCTTATTTTATAAGACAGCTTCCTTCCTATTCCATTCTAATAACAAACACCACCCCGTTCACTGTCTGCAAGGCAATAAAAAATCTGACCATGTCAACCCATATTGGTTTAGTAATCTACGATCTAGGGACAATTAGACATCTACTTGAGAGATTTATTTTCATAACAATGTTGAAGTACAATTCCTGTTAACCAGATTTCCCATTCTTTCAAATAAAATGTCTTTCCATTAAATCCATTACTGCTAAATCCCATCGTTCATGAACTACTTCTGACCTAGAAAAATTATCTAGAAGAACAAGAGTGGAGACAGAATAAAAATCAAAGGAAACATAAAACATATAATGAAAAATATCTTTGTATGTATAAATAGCTTATAAGGAAATTATTAAGAGATTATGATCATGGCTTTCTACATTGATAATATTTTCATTTCCTTCTTTTCTTTATGTTGTGTCTAGGCAGAATCATAATGTGGATGCAAGTCCAACAACTTTGGAAAACATGACACTTACACTTTAGCCTACATGAAAATTTTAGATGCACCAGCTAGTGGAATACTCCATATCAAGTCTTCTGCAGTTTCTGCTGCCTTTGAGGAGGAGACAATATTGAAAACATACCCTCAATCCTCAACCTCACAAATAATTTATTAATTATATAATCTTATGTTTATTCAAAGTATGACATTATTCCTTGGGTTGGAGGTGATTTGGGTAAATATGAGTCCTGCAGCGCCCTACAAAGAGTTATGATTCCAAGTTTGATAGTAAGTCCATCTGTAGCAGCTCATTCGAGATTGTACTTACTTTGGGAACCAGACTAAGAATCCTGAATAAACAAGAAAATCAGAAAAAAGGAAGAGGACATTTTAGAGTGTTTTCTTCTAGATCTCATTGTCAAGGTGAGTTGATCCATAGTATATATTTGGACTTTCCAATTGTCTTTTGCATTATCTACATGAGAAAGTATTTTAATAATTAAATTAAGGGTGAAAAAAATGTCTACCACAGAGGACACATAGCGGAAAGAAATGTTGTATGCTTATCATGGTCCAGCAACAAACTAAATAGCCCTTTAAATCTCTATTACTTTTCTAATGAGGAGATACAATAAATTAAAGCCTTTCAATTTTCTACAAAAATTTTCCTCAGCCTGCTGCTGTTGCCAGTATCTTGTTTGAGGAGCTCTCCACTGCCTGGTGCCATGTCTGTAATTTGTGTGTGATACTCTCACTTCAGCCCAGTAAATGGAATTATTTACATATGGAAAAGGCCTCCAAAAAAGAAACGTCTCAGTGTCCTGTAGGACACTGAAGATCAGCACTCTTACTGAAAGGGTATAAGTGACTGGCTGACAGTAAGGGGCACAGCCAAGTCCAGCCTCACATTATCTTGCATACAGGTAATTGAGAAATTGTGGCAACAGCTTCTGACACATTCAGCTATATCAGTGGAGATAACTGTCCTTTATTATTCAGGGCATCACTACATGAATTATTTTTTGCAGCTTGCTTAGACTGCAATCTTCACAGGTTTTCACATTTATTTTAAATAAGTCTAGGCTTATTTTGTATTAAATAAACATTTTGTATTAAATTGGTTTGACAATATAAAATGTCTTCTCCTAGTAGATAATCCATAAGTTAAAAGGAAATCAGGAAAAAATCTGTGATGTTTTAGTATGGAAACATCATGTTTTGTCACACTAGGAAAAAGATTTCATTTTTTATTGCTTCTAAATCCTTCTAAATTACTTTGGAAAGGAAATTGTTATTTATATTTTAGCAAAATATTTTTAAAATGTTTTCATTCTATGGCAACAAAGCTACCTAAGTGAGTTGTGTTTCAGGAATTTTATTTTTCAGAGGAAATTAGAAATGCTTTATTGAGACAGAAAAAAAAAAAAAGGCTGTGATGAAATGTAATGAGAACACGGATTATTGTGGCACTTCCATTCTTTAAACCTGAAAACTTTCTTTCAGTCCTTAATGAATAGAGTCAAAAAAGAAAGTGCTGATACTAGCTGGCATTAATTTTGGTATAGTTATATAGCTGGGAGATGAGAAATGAGTTTCTGCTCCATCTATTTAAGAGTAGAGAGAACAGTTACTCTGTAGGCTGATTTAGAGGAATTTTCAAGCCAGCAACAGTACTATTTCTTTCATGGGATTTAATGTCAATGATAAAATGTAGAAGGTTTTTTGTGAGCATGACATTTATGAGGAAAAAGTAATATATAATCAATTAAATTTGGCATATCTTCAATCTATAAAAAGAACAAAAATTAAGGACTGACATTTAAATGCTTTTCATATGTCTGCTACAGGATTTTCAAAATTTTCTTTTTTATTTGTTTTAGAAATGAGTTAAAAAGTCAGTAAGACAGAGTATAACATTTTTTTAAGATTTCATGCTTTCAGAATATTCATGATAACTATTTTCCTGACTGCAAGCATTTACTATTGATGTGCATAGGACTTGTGAATGATATTCTGAAAACTAAATTGTCAGAAAGTATGAAAATTTGTAGTCAATTGACAATTGACAGTTGACTGGTGGCAGAAAAGATTTCCTCACTAAACTAGGGTTAGAAGTTGTTATTTTTATGGAAAGTCAATATCAATGCAAGAAGTGTAACTGAAATGCCTTCAGAGACGCAGCCTGACTCCCCTGTAATTGAACATGGTGTGATAGCTAACTTCGGAAATAGTTCAGTGAATTTCCCTTTCTTACATAGCATCTGTAGGGTTGTTTTGGTTTTTTTTTCAGTCAGAAACTGTCATTCTTCATGCACAGATGCAAACTCTTCTCTTACAAATAAGAGGATGACTATAAGAAATGTGTCATTTATACAAGCCTTGGAAAGAGGCTAGTGTTCCATCATTATTGCTTATTGTCTGAGGGGTTGTTTCTCTGTTCGGAAAATTCATTGAGGGGATTTGTTTTATTCTGAAATAGATATTATCTAGGACAATGTCCACAAAGATTTTCCATGGTAAACTGGAAGTGCTGAGAACAAAGGAAATAAAAGCAAGTGTGGAGATGCATGTGAAATGCCACAGAGCATACAGTGTGGCATTCCACTGCTGCTTCAGAAGGTTTGAGTTTCCTGGCTATTATCTATCTTACCTGCCAGTCTTGTGTGGATATCTCGGACACCTTATGGAAAATTGTGTGGTGTTATATACCTGTTTTTACATAACTCAGTCCTACCTTCAACTTCTACTGACTGTAGTCGGAGGATAAACATCTACCAAAGATGTCCTGATAGATACTCAAAATGAGAGTCTTTAATCAGTTAACTGAATCGCATTCTTATAGTCATACCCTCTATTCTTAGCCACTTCTGAGATTTTTGGGTATGTAATAACACAGTCTTTATAGGAAAAGCCTGTTAAGGAGATGTAAAGGAGGAAGCAATAGGCTTCAAGAGCAGGACAAGGTTTCTGAAATAAAAGAATTTAATTGTCAAAAACTGATGATATTAATTTATTAAATACAAGTACATACCCCTTACACTCCATATTTGTTTAGACCACATGTGTGATATTGTTTTAATGTCATCCAAGCCTGGACCAGTGGCACATGAGCACAGAAGTGAGATTAGGTTAGTATATTGGGAATTTCTGCATACAAACTTGAATAGAAAAAAAAATAAAAAAGGAGATGCAGAAACCTGGAATGAGGTAGTTTGAAGAAAAGAAAATAGAATGAGAGTGGGAGGTAACAGAAGCTTCTTGAGACAGATAACAGAGAAACCAACTATAATAATCAAGTGGCTAATTAAATTAAATCATCCCCAGCGGTGATTCAAACTACATTGAATACTATGTCCATACAGTATAGGCTTAGGCGGATCTCCATATATAACTGCTGCAGCACATTTCTCATTACATTTGGATTGCTTACTCTGAACTTTCCTTTAATGTGAGGGCATCTGAATGTGAAGTCAGTTCATTCAAGTTATACGACGCAAGATTCAGCCTCTACAAGCTTTGCTTTTGTAGTAGAATGCTGTACAATGTCGCTAATCTACTTTGAGCAGTAACACACAAAGCAGTGTTGTTACCCATTAAAAGCCATTCAATAGTTTCTTTAAAAAAAAAAAAGAAAAATGTTTGCTAGTTGTCGTGGTGTCAGTGTCCACCTGCCTCAGCCAGCCCTGGCACCAGCAGCAGAACAGGTACGGTCCAGCATAGTGACACACCTTTCCAATCCTGTGGGTTCTTTGTTCACCGTAGGCACAACATAATGATAGCAGAGAAAAGGAAGAGAGGACTCTGCAAAGGTTTAACCACTGGCTTTATTGCTTGCTCCCACAATGGGGACAACCTCAGCTCAGGGGCCTACCTCAGCAGAGTGCAGAACACCTGAATACAGCACCTTTTTACTGGGGAGGAGTGAGGGGGAAGGTACAGCAGAGGACCAGTCAGGGCAAACATGGGAGTGGCTCTGCAAGTAATAGACACACAAGGGATCCAACTGAGGAGAGGCAGGAGGGGAGAGCTGGGAGCCTGTCCAATCACTCGATGGCCTCTTGGAACATTCCAGATGCAGGGAGAGGTCTCGAAGGGACAGACAGGACCCGGGGGTTACAAAACACATGATTGACAAGTAACTGTCACTGGGGCAAACCATAGGGAACAAACTCAAAGAGGTACATGAACAAACCATTGTAAAATACACACAATCAAATAAGAACAAACAAACAAACCCCAAACCCACACTGCTACAGCTAGTACAGAATGGATCGGTTCTAAATTCAGAGATCAATGTTAAATAGGATATCCATCACCTAACACATAATAGCAGACCTCTGCCTGGCTTTTTTGAGAGGTTTATGATCTTAAAATGGCTGTGTTGCTTTTACTGTGCATTCAGAATAGATTAAATTAGGCCACCAGCCAGTAGCATAAGAATTAGACAAACAGTATTATTCCCATCCTTTTAGCAATTATCTGGTGACAGATTGTTTTTCTCTGTTTAAAGTATTTGCTAGTAAAACATATCTGCTCATAAAAGAAAGATGATTAGTGTGATGGCAATTTGCTTGTTCTTATAAGGATATGTGGAATATTGGTTACAACTAAATAAAATTGTTTTAAAGCTAAGGAGAACACTCTTATTAGAATGTATGTATTCAGTGTCTTAAGTTTAAAAGGAAGAAAGATTAATATTTAAGTTTCAAACAGCATCCACTCTCCTTACAAAGACTTCAGCTTTTGTTTCCCTAAATAGGATAGGAAGTTGCTTACATTAAATGTACATGGGAAAGATTAATTTTCAGTTACATCAGAAGACCGAAATTATATGCAAATCAACAGAGATTTTGTGTGCCTCACTAACAGAAACCACTTAACTGGGGTGATCACATATCATTGTGAGCATATCGCTTTAAAGATACTGCTTTAGTTTCTTGGGCTGGTTTCTGTTTGATCTTTTAGTCTGGGTTCCTAAGGGGACAGGAAAATCAGGGTCTCACCTAAAAGCTGTCTTATCTAGGAACAGATGATCAATAAAGTCCAGCAAAACCTTGGGATGTCTAAATGCAGTAAATTACCAATCTCAGTGTTTAAGAAGAGACAAATTGAATATAAGCTGTGCCACAAGACTTCAGAGTTTGGAGACGTAGTGAGGTTTGGCCACCACTTTTACTGTAGGACTGATGAGAGAGCTTTTCAGGCAGATCTGATAAACAAAATAAGTGGGTCTATACTATTTATTAGCTTGATGTTCTTCTTTACTACATAGCATCCCACAGAAAACGTTTCAAAGAAATTAAATGCTAGGTATGAACGGCTCGTTCTCGCTCTTGGTAGCAGAGAAATTACTAGCAAGACCTTTGTTTTTTATCTTTGCTCTATTAGCTCTCAGAAAAGTTTGCTTTCCATGAAGAGCTGGGATTTTGCAAATGAAAGTAGTTTAACAATCATTGATTATAAAACTATACCAAAGTATTACCTATTTATTTCAAGGGATTTTAAAAAATAATAGTTAAAAATGGTGACATGACCCTGAAATACATTTGCCTCAAAACATGTAATTAAAGCTTATCAGCATGTTATCAACAAATAATACATTTAATATCTGTTCAACTATCTGGAATATATTCTTTGAAATGCATTAGTATTCATCTAATTCTCCAGGAAGCTCTGCACAAGCACACAAGGAATATATGCAGAGTACTCCCTCCCCATTAAGCTCCAAAACACTTTAATTTGTAAAATTAACTGAAAGAATTTGAATGGATTTAGTTTGGGTTTCTGAGTTGGTTTTCTGTTAGGATCATTTAATTAAAGAAAGAAAAATACCTACAAAACCCTCATTCTCTCTTTTTAAAGTTTCATTATGAAATTTAAAAATAGAATTACCAAACAGCTTTGCAATATATTATTCAAACATTTTTTACTATAAAAATATGTATGTAAATATCTGATACGATGGTGCAAATAGTATCTTCCCAGTGGTGTCCAGTGACAGGAAAAAAAACAATAAGCACAAATGGAAATGCAGCAAAATTAATCATAAGAAATAAGTGTTTCTAATATGAAGTTCATCACACACAGGAATGGGCTGTTGAGAATTGGGCAGTCTCCATCTGTAGAGATATTCAAGACCCAGCTGGACACAGCTCTGGACAACCTGCTCTGACTGAAATTTCTTTGAGCAGAGAAGTTGGATTAGACAATGTCCAGAAGTCCCTGTCAACCACAGGTATCCTTTGATTCTGGGATGCTTTAGGGATGGAAAAAATGAATTGGAAACTAAAATAAAGATCTGCTAAAGTTCAAGCAGACATAATAAAATCTATTATGAAAATGGGTAAAAATTGTGGAAAAAATCAGATTGGGGAAATAAAATACCTCTTTCTACATAACTCTTGCTTGAAAAAATGTAACATATGTATGCATATGCAGAAGTACATTATTATTTTAATTAGATAATACAAAATACTTGGTTCTTCACATTGTCAATTGTGAGTCTTTTCAAGTAATGACATTGTACATCTGATGCAAAGCCCTGTGATCTGATAAGGTCCAATAAAGTGCCTCACTTGGGTCATGAATTCACTGTGTCTAGAGATTATTTTCAACTCTTCAAAACCCACCTGGATCGTGTCCAGTATTGTCCTTATAGCAGATATTGAAGAAGTTAAAGTGCCATACTGGTATGGACTATTTTTTCTAGTTGTCTGAAGAAGACTTTGGTACCCATGATTTCCCCTTTCTCATCATAGGCCGATATGCACGAGCATAGTCACACTCATGCAAAATTTCTGGCTATGCATCACTCCTTAGATCTATTAAATTAACAAGAATGACCACACTTTAGTTATTTGTTATAAAGCCATTTCTTTATTCATCTTAATCCAAATATCTGTAACTTTTTGTTCTTTATGAAAATTACTCTTAAGATAAGGAATCATGAAACTTGGCATTTGCCTTGTTAAATTACACGTGTGACAAATTCTTGATGACTTGCAGCTAAATCCCCCAAAACAATTCAAAACTGAAGAAGAAAAAAATCAAATTAAGTGATTATATAAGTTCTATATGATTTCCAGTCTGTTGGATTGTGGTGCCTGTCCTGTTGTTTGTTTTAACTTGACATAAATACAGGCGTTTTTAAAAAATATATCTATTTTAATAGGGCATTGTGTGGGCAACAGCTATATCCTGCTAATTAGGCATTCGTGGCCAAATTCACTCTCTGCAGGAAAACCACTCTTTTTAAAGCAATTACAGCAATGTGAATCCAAACAACTTAGTGCTGAGAAATGACAGAAGGGGTGAAAAAAAAGAAAGCAATAAAAATCAAACCTACCTAGCTCACGCACTGGGCTGCAAAAGTGAGGCTAGATACAGAAGCTCTTAGCAACAAATCTATTTTAGTATTTTGGATGTTGCAAAGAAATTTAATCGTGTTTCCCTCTCCTTTCCACTACTCCTTTACTAGCTGGAACAAAATCAGTAGTATGAACTGAGCTGAAAATTAAAAGTCCTTTTAAGAGGAAATCTTAATTGAGGAGTGGAGAACATGGATAGAGACAATTGTGAAGAGGTTATACAAACAATCACATAAGATGTTTGGAAATAGGAGACCCTCAGCCTTTCCATGTGATGTAGAGTAAAAGTAATTAAAATTATTTCTGCCCTATAGTTCAATTATTTATCACAAACAGTTATAATAATTTTCCCCAGAGATTATTCTATTACTTCATAAATCTGGTAACAACAACAACAAATCTGTCAATAATATTAATCAAAGACTAGAATGAAACTAAAGAAATTACCTGCCCCTTTGAGGGACCGTACTTTGCAGTATGCCCAACTTTAAATTATATCAAATCAATATTATCACACCAGCTGCTAATACACTACGTGACTCAAAGGAAGAATTAGTGTCAGAGGGTCAGAGGAAGGAAAGCTAGTGCTGAGGTACTGAAATAACATGTTAAAATTAGGAAGAAATCAACTCTGCAAGTTGCTGAAGAAGTAATGAGTAGTGTTAGCTCAAAGTATCCAAGAACCTGCTGAGATTTCATAGAACTGTTATAAACGAGGTGAGCCAAATTGTAATTAAAGAAAAAAACAAAAATTTTCACGTGACAGCAAGTACGGAAAAGAATCAAAAAAACCACAACCACAATAAAGACCAGTTCGATCTTGGGAATCGAACGGGGTGAATGTGAGACAGGCCTCTATTGCACCTGCCCCCACTGCGTTCACAAAATCCCACTACCGGAGGTCCAGTTTTTATACTTTTTAGTTCCCCTCGAGGCAGGTTTACTTTTGTCCAGTTGTCCGAGTATTGGTATTCATCGGCCTTCTTTTGGGATTCTGATTTTTCCAAGTGGGTTTTCAGGGGAAACAGAAAAGATATCTGTGTGACTATTGCAGACCATATTCAGTCTCTGAGTGGGTTTTCAGAGGAAACAGAAAAGATGTCTGAGTGACCATTGCAGACCCTATTCAGTCTCGGGCAGATGTTTCGGTCCTTAGGCATACTTGCTGGCCCATCTCCAGAGGAGCTACATCCATCCATGTGTTGATCTCTTAAATCTTCCCCCGATCTGCCCCCCTCGTTTTGGACTCCTCTGGTGAATTGTTTTTCCTGCTTTTAAATCATGTTATTTTCAGGCACAAATTAATACACGGAGGTTATTTACAACAGAACCATTTACATCTATGATAATTTCAGAAATGAAAGTTCAAATGAAAGCTATTACAGAACACGTACAAGCCTTTGGGTCTAACTTAGTTCAAGCTTCCAGAGACTGACTGAAAAAATAAAAATAGGGAACACCAACATCTGGACATGTGTCATTTTGTTCTAACTCATTATTTCTCGAAGGATTGTGTACATCTTGTTGTGGCATTCATACCACTCAAATAGACAACATGAGTTAGCACAGAAACAGCTAGTGATTTATTACCACAGGTAGGTGTCACCTACTGCTGCTAGTATCGAATCTGGAAAAGAATTATTCATGCAATAGATCTTTGTATTCCTTCTCAGACTTTGTCTGCTAATGGTTAAAGTGGCACTTTTAAGAAAAGACTTTTTCTTTTTTTTTTTTTTAATTTTCCCCATAATTGTATTCTTCTAATAGTATTCACTAGTAAACATTAGCAAAAACAGTCTAGGATATTTTTTCTCTTATTCCACAGACTTCAAACTATAAATAAAACCATTCTAAGTGACATTTCTTTAATTTTATGTTGCTGTTAATATCGATAATAATGTTATTTAGAGTAATATTTTAATGTCAAATAATTAAAATTTTATATTAATATGAAAATATTTTTGTGAAAGAGTCTACTGTAGGCATATTCATGATATAAAAATTATGAAAAAAATTGTTTATATTGTTCCTATACCTTAAATATGTATATAAGTCTTAAGTATTTACATTATAGCAATTAGAGTCAATGATAGTTATGTATCATGGACTCCTGAGGTAAATGGATTTCAAAATGATTCTGGATAATATACCCCAGATTATAAAGTAACAATTCCACCCTCTTCAAAGAATCCCAAAATGTCCAGTTAGCCATGTTTACGTGAGTGGCATTTTTCACTTCATTGTTTCTGGTTACTTTTAAAATTTGTCTGGATCTTTCATTTTTGATTGCTGTATGTTAGTTTTGAAACTAAAAGGTACTGCCAGTAACTGTTTCATTTTACAACTGCTGCTTATGACAGCTGTGTTTTTGTCACCTGTTTGAAACACTGACCTCTGTGGGTTTTCCCTCTGCAGATGAAGTTCAGCTTTGTCCCAAGAAAGTGACCAGGGGTTTATAACTTTTCTTGCATTACTCTGTCTCTCTTGATGGGCAGTTTGGATTGTGATGATCAGACAGAGGGATAAATTAGATTATTGGTTTCTGGAACTCAATATAGGCTTTTTGATACAGGCTTTGATATTAGAACTCATTTCCTCCCAGTGCTCTTGCACTGCTCAGGAGAGAAGTAGAGAAGTTAGGAATGGAGTTGAACTTAGTGAGGAAGAGGAGTGGGGAGAAGATGTTTTAGATTTTTCCTTATTTCCTATTATCGTATTTTTTAAATTGGAAATAGACTCTACTGGTTTTACCAATTTGATTCCTTTTTGCCCAAGATGGTAATAGCTGAGCCATCTCCCTGTTATCTTGGCACATGAGTCATCTGTCACATTTTCTTCCTGGTCCTGTTGCAGAGAGGTAGTAATAGAGAGGCTGGGCATCTGGAAAGTGGACAAGGTCAATCAACCACAAAATAGTATATAGTTTATTTTTTCCACTTGCAGTTGATTGATTGATTGATCGATTAATTTTTGAAGATGCTTGGATGCTAGAATACAGAGGAATGAGAATCATTCCTTACAGCAATAAGAAGCACCTTTATTACTTATGGAGGGTTTTAAAAGAAGTGTCAAGATAAATTAGTCAGTCCATGAAAATCACTCTGATTTTGGAGGTTCCAGACTGGAGAAATACATGTGAAAACTGAGCTGCTAACTAGCATCACTACATACCACAGCCTGTTTACAAAGTACAGATTTCCAGCACAATATTACACAATAATACAATATTATTGTATTTGTGCATAAGTCCTGGCCAAAGTCTGGACAGTCTAAAAGCCTCAGGTGCCTCTCAACTGTCTATATGTCTAATTCTCTGAAAAGCAGGAGAGTAACAAAATGTGGTCAATCTTTTAATGAGAGGAAAAATGGAAAAGTCTTTTAAAGATTATGGTACATATTTAAGGATGACTTAAACTTTGAGCGAAATAAATGCTTGAACAATATTAACTCCAAATATTAAAAATTTCTAGTAAAAGAAGCACCAATTAACAAATCAGACAGATTAATAAAAATGTGAAGAGTAAATGCTAAATGCAGAGGGAAATAATACAAAGAAAAGCAAAACAGTGTGCATTTTAATATGAATTTGATTAAAAATTAGGACTTTATTACCAATGGGATGAGACACAACATATAATAGTACACACAGAGCACACAAAAACGTAACTTTTTTAATCTTTTCGTTCATGTAAGAATAATTTTGTAAGGACGTCGAAAGCAGGATTTTGTAACATAACATGTTAGCATAACTACTTGTCTCTGATTTTGGACAGCCAAACCTGTTATTTAGATGGATCTAGATATACCTGAGTGAAAGATGTTATTGAAATTCACTGTTTGAACTCAAGCTCTCTTACTGATTTTTTTTTTTCTTTGGCTTGAATGCAACAAATTATATTCTCAGCTACTGATTTTAATTTTATGTATAATTTACAGATGAGTAAGAGGGTAATGATAAGAGTTCAAAAGGGTAATACTCATATCACAGTTAAGCCAGGAAATTACAAACTGCTACTCTTTGGGTGTTAATTCTTTACTTATTAGAAAACACTCTCGATAAAAAAGGTCAGTAGTGGCAGCCACTCATAAATATATTCTGACATGTTCCTACTACCATATTGAAAATATTAAAAGAGAGAGAACGACAACATGTACTTCTGCTATCTGCTGGTCCCACAAAGAAGTACTTGGTAGAAGATGTGAGAGTCATTTAACTAAAAGCAGCTTTAAACTGACATTTGGTCCTTTGGGTTTTGTAACTACTCTTATGTTTATCAGACATAAAGAAGTTGTTCTAAGAAGCCTTTTAAAGAGGTCGATGGAACTGCTCGGAACTATCAGGGTGGTGAAACGGCTTTTGGTTTTTCTAATTACATGTATCATCTGCATCACAGGAGACTTAGTCCAAAGCTTTGAGATGGCGAAGAGGGGTTTTTTTTGAGAAAAATCTTTGAGAGTGTTATGGGGAATATCTGTATAAAATAATTTGTGCTGGAAATAAAATAATATAAAAGGTAAAAAAAAAAAAAGAGACAAAAGCTGATTCCGGGAAAGCTGGTCGGCACCCATGAAAGGACAGGTGGCTCCAGTAGAATAGAAAAAAATCAACAATTGAAAGAGGAATCGCAGCCACGAAGATGGGCCATCACTGTTGGCCTAACGATTGGGAACACCCACACACCAAGTCTGATCAGATCTATGATGGCTTCTTGGAAATCTCATCTGTTCATCAGCTCAGCCCGGAAACCTATTCAGAAGACCTGGAATCTCAAAAGAGAACACATGAATATACAATCCGAGCAAAGGTGGACAAAAAAACCCTGCCTTGGGAAAAATAAACTGTATGAAAACTGGACTCTTGGTAGCGGGACTTTGTGAACAAGACTGGGATCGGTAGAGGCCTGTCCAGCGTTCACCCAGTATCGATCCCGGGATCGAGACTGTCCTTTTTTCCTGGCTTTCCGTGTTTGCTGTTACGCAAAAAATAAATTTTACTTTTATTTTCTAAATTAGGCTGTTTCATTTATAACAAGAGGATGAAGAGGCTTTTAAGACACAGCTTGTGTCCCCAGAATATGCTCTGATCCATAGGGCTCAAGTGGGTGTGACCCTGAAGAAATCAGAGTCACACTGACAGAAACAAAAATGTCTAAACTGTACTAGTCCAGAGATGAATCTTGTAGTTCAAGGAAGAAGGACTTTTATTAGCACTCTCTTTGTGCTCTCCTGGCTTATGGAGATAGTGTGGAACTGTGTGATAAGGCAGTGCATAGATTCAGTTATATGGCTAGCATTTAGCTGTTAATCCTGATGGCACGGGATAAAAAACACCTAAGGAGAAGGAACATATATGAGTCTGATGAATGTTTAAGTGCATTCACAAAAACAAAAAAAGAAATATGTTTTTTAGTTATAAAGACACATTTTCTGCTTCTTCCATAACACTTTTCTGAAATTTTCTATTTGCTTTTTTTTGCAGATTGAGTCTCATGCTTCACTGTCCTCTTTCAACTGTTATTTAGCTCCAGGTGGACTGCTTGATATTGATAACTCTATTCATTGTTCACTATGCTTAAAGTGCCAAATCAAAGCAAATAGGTGTGTGGCTTTTCACAGTAACTTTTCCTTCAGCACTTGACCTGTGACTTGTTAATGGGTCCGAAGAGAATGGACACATCTTAGTAAGTAGATACTTAACAAATGTGAGACTTGTAGTTTGAGCTTAAGCTGTCACTAACACCAACTCAATGTTTCCAAATGGACCTGTACTGAACTATTTGAGAAATTTGAATTGTATAAGTAACCCATGACTTGCAAAACGATTTTCAATATAAAATACATTGTGAGTTATTTATTAGCTATCTCATCAAGAGCAAGAAGAAAAAAAGATTACTTGAGCCATCAGAAAATGACAGACTGGGAAATGGAAAGAAAAATAATTATTAAGTTTTCTAGCAGAATCTGATAATTTTAGAGTTAGGGGGATTTCTAATGCTGTTTCCAGTTCATAGCTTTTCATCAATGAAGAATGCTGATTAAAAAATAAAAATGCATTTTCAAAAAATTGTATTCATCCTTTGGAAAATCACTTGCATATGCTCTTACATTTTATTGTGAATCCACAAAATCAGTGGCTCCCTCAAAAGGACATGAGCGCCCTTTACTTTTTGGTTATGGGTAAATATTTCTGAGCTGCACATTTAGGATCTTTAGGGCAATAACTGAAAAACAGAATTTGAATCAGGAAACTCATGAGATTAGTTTTGATTTTTAAAATTAAGCAAAGTGAAAAAATAACTTGCTCCTCTGAATTGTATACTTTAGGTACCATTTTCAAAAATAAATTACTTCAGGGACTGTTTTACAGTGGCTTTTTTTTCCCCTGGGGGTTTCAGTGAAGATTAGGACAATGATCTTCTAAAGCTGCAGTACACAAAGCAGAATTTCAAGAAAGGAACTGTACAGCTACACTGCTTGAAACAAATTTGAGACACTTTGTGCGTAAAAATTCTGTGAGGCATTCTTGCAGATATTTTCCAATTATTCAAAGTAAAGGAACAGACAGAATCTTCTAGGGTCCTTTCATAAGGCACTCTAGTTCTTTTATGTATCAGAGGCCAGTGTAGCCTCTTTAACAGTCAAACTAGTCAGGCAATCTGGAATATGTTCTTTATTTTAAAGTTTCAAAATTGATCTCATAGTAAACTAATAAATCAGTCTTAACAATGCAATTCCTTTCAAGGTTATCATCTGTAGTTCCGATATAATTGTTACAGTACATCTGAAAAAGGTGGAAAAAAACTCCCTCTGAAAGAGGAAAAAGAAGTCTTTTTTTTTTTTTTTTTGTATATCTGGTTTTAGTTTATACCTTAAATCTCTCAGTAGGAAGATAAGCATTAAATATGTAGACTAAGTTTTTAAAAGCACTACAAACTAGGATGCTCTTAAAATATAATTACAAATCTGGATAATGATAGACAGTATAACAACCTCCATTACCCAGGAAAAGGAGTATCAGGATTGATGGAGTACACTGGGGAAACATAACAGACAATGGGAATATATTTTACTGCCTTTAGCACTGGATCAAAACTCCTGGGAACAGAAGCTAAAGACAAAAAGAAAGATTAGAGCTCAGCCTCACGCCAATACATGGCCGTTCTCTAATAACAGCTACTCTATTTGTACTTCAGTTAAAACTCCTGGCAATATGAGGTTGTTCACTTTATAATTCTGCCTTCCTCTTTGCCTCTAGGAAGAAATTAAGTTCTAGAAAGTGTTCCAGGACAAAACTTATTATGCTAAAATCAGAAAAGGAAAATTTTCAGGATTTAAACATTTTGTTTTAAAACATTTATTAAAACATAATTTTTCCATTTTGTGGTGGTGTGTTCTGTACAATAAGTTTGCTGTAAGTCTAGGGTTGCACAAAGTGGCTTTTCTTTGTACCCTTGTTCAGTTTGCTGTACCCCAGTTTCTCTTTGTAACCCTAAGTTGCTACTTTTCCCCACAGCCTTCCCCAGATACAGCTCCTGATTGGTTTGCTTTTCCCGCCTTGGCTGCCTGTCCATCAGGTGTCAAGGGCCTTTCCTGCCCTGCCAGTCACCCCAAGACCTGTCCCCCAAGTCCAGAAGCTTCTGAGAGGGATCTCTGGTGACTGGCTGGGTTGGAACCTTTCCCCTCCTATCTCCATGTATGTCAGTGTATGTTATGTTAACAACCACTCCATGTTGTACCCCATTGGCTCTGTTCCTACCATCCCTGAGATCCCACCTACTGTAACAAAACCCTCTCTCTCCTCGTGCTCGGCGTCACTCTTGAGGCACCGGACACGAGGCGAGGGGTCTGTGCTGATCCCAATAAACCCGGTTTCGCTCTAAGCCTCTGGAGTGATCCTCCTTTCTCCTCTTGCCATCATCTTGCTGACGCTTCCCGGTTGCTGAACCCCAAGAACTGCTGCAGTGTCGGGGCTGGCCGTGCCGAGGGTAATACCACACACAGCAACACCATTTTAAACAGCAATTCAGGAAAATTGCTGTTTAAAACTGGATGCCTTTCCTTTTAAATATACTTTTTACTTTTCATATTATAATAGAAATTATATGAGTTGTAAATTATTTCCATTTATAACAAAGAAACAATGCACTGTCCTCTCTTTTCTCCTATCATGACAGCTGCTTTTTGAATGAGGAAATGTGGAAGATGAAGAAGGCTAAGGGAGAGAGTGTGGGACTGAGATATTCCATGTCATTTGTCCCTTAGGGAGAGGAGCACAAAATGGAGGCAGGAGTTAGGACTACTGGGAGAAGTGATAGTGGAAAGAAGTGAGAGAGAAGCTAGTGCACTTGCAAGGAAAGAAAAGGGAAATGTGTAGGAAATGATTTGTGACAAGAGGCAAGAAGACAGCAGGAGAGCAAGAGGAATTGTGATAGACTGGAATTAATAGAAAATGTACAGAAAATAAGAAAGAGACACAGAAAGACTATGGAACACAGCTGGTGAGGAAACAGCAGAATTCAAATCTTAAATGCTGGCACAGCCTCCCCATAAAGCCCTAACTTTTACAAGTAAGCAAGACAAAGATCAAACACTGAGCCTCTCACACATCCTCCTGCTCATTGCTTGGTCAATGATTTTGGAAATAAACTAATTCTTGCTCTCTGGGCTTGACATATCTTGAAGATCCTCACTGTGATTGTACAGGTATCTTTCTTCACTCTCCCAGAAGACTTTTCAAATGAAACCACATAGGCTCAGTGAGATGACAGGCACTGATAAAGACTTACACAGGAGAGAAAATTGTCTTTAAAAGGATCTTTCCAGTTATTTTTTTAAAGTATTGTTTTTAGAAGGTAAGCAGTGTCCTGGAATGTAAATTTTGTAATCAGACAGTTGCATGCAGCCCCCCAGAACTTGTTTTTTACCTTTTCATTATTGTTTTGTTTTGTTACACTTTCCAATCCTTTTATCTACTCACTCTCAGACACACTCTCACCACTTCGATCCTTTTTCATCTAGTAGGCAAGTGCTTACCTCTTCTGCTCAGTGTATTTTTTGCCTTTTAACTTTAATTCCTTTACTTCTAATTACACTCTCTTGTATCAGGCAAAATTGTTTCTCTCCCTCCTTTGTGTTTACTGACTTCAGATGTTTGTAGTTTCTAATGTCCTCCTTTCTTCCCTAACCTAATTACTTCACTAAACTATTTGTATTTATGCTTTTAATCTTTTCTAATGAGCAAGTCTATTCATCCCTTTAATCATTTCCACTACTCTTCTTTCAAAAGCCTTTTTTTAGAGCTTTTCATGACTTACAAAATGCTTTATTTATTTTTCTTGTCAAACATTGATTTAAAATTTATATTTGACATCTTAACCATGTAAGTAATTGTCCTTTCAAATTATTTTTATTTATTTTGATAACTCACTTTTTCTCATATAAATTTACTCCTTATTTTCATGCCTCTTTTTACATTTTTATCTTTATGGCTTAAGTACGGATACTTGTCTTTTCCTTCAATTTTATTTTATATTTTCTTACCATGTAGGCATTGGCAGGATATAGACAGCAAGACAGAAACACAGACACCCAATCCAACTCTGAGCCATTTAGGATTCAGTAACAAATATAATTTCTAGCCTGTGTATTCTCTGTAGGTACTTATTTACTGTGAGTTCTGTGCTCTCTCCCACTCACATCACCTGCTTTTGTCTAGTACTGGCTTCAGAACTGACAATATTTTTGCAGTCCTTCTTTGTGCACATACACACTTCATCTCCCACACTGCACAAAGAGTGCACTTCCTTTTTTGCATTTCAACGGTGTATCAACTGGTTTTACAGCATCTGCTGAATGATGATATTCCAGTGTGGAACAGTTTGGACAAAATTAAGGTTGAGTTACAGAGATATTTTTGGAAAAATCTTACTGCATTTGCTGAAATGTAAATTAACTTGTACTCTAATTTCACTGATTGACAAAGCTATAACTAGTTGGTAAGACAAGGTATTGTAAAATTTAAAAAAGCCTTTTGACAATTATAAAACTCTGACTGAATGCCATTGTCACTAAAAAGCAATTAAAAATACATCTACCAGAATGTCAAGAGAGATGAGCAGGAATTTAGGGAGCAGAATAGCTCAGCTAACAGTTGTTGTTAAACAGACTTCTATTTCTGTCTGCTTCTAAGTGAGTGCAGTTGAAAAAAACCTGTCTGGAATAGAAAGACCTGAGAACATTATACAGAAATTAAGGCAGAGGGAGACATGGCTTTGAGCTCAGGAATCCATGTCAATGCAATAAGGAAGCTTCTGTCTCCACCAAAATGGGAGTCGTGCTGTGTCCTTCAATCCTTCCTTTGAGGCTGCTTTGACATAGGTACCTTCACCAAACACTGCTAATTTTTGACTAACAACATTGTGTGTCACTCACCAGCAGTTTCTCTGCAGTTATCTTCTCCTCCCTATTTCATGCTTGTTTTTTAATATGGGGAGGGATGTAAATTCACAAATTTACTGAAGATGATAGGTAAAAGTTTCTGTGTTATTCTCACAATATTTGTACACTCGACCAAACTGAAACATTTCATGGACTAATTGTATATTTTGTAATTATGAATTAGCAAAGCATATATATATATATATATACAACATTTTCAAAAGAAAAAAGTAATCTGATTTAAATTGAAAGAGTTCTATAGTTTTATAAAACTAAATATTTTGATGAGCTTAAAATACTTTTTTAATTCATTGGTCTATTATTCAATAGGAACAAATTGCACTCCAAATTGCCTGTTGTCGACCAACAGAAGTGATGAGTTCTTTTATTCAATTCTCTGCTTTCTTCTTTTTTATACACCAGATTTAAAAAACACATACCATAGAATATAGATTTGCCCAAACATTTTTCATTTAATAATGATTTTATTTTTAGAAGAGTTCATGCTTTTTCTAATAACTTTTTAGTGCAGGTTTTTTTACATATTTTCCTTACTAGTAGTGAGTAAGAACACTATATATCCTTCCTTCCTT
>VZDJ01000623.1:13745351-13766573 GCA_008694505.1 Cyanoderma ruficeps
CAATCTCTGCATTCCACAATGAAATACTTAATGCAGTTAGAGATAGGACTGAAATGAAATATTTCTCTATCAACATGCAACATAACATGGAGTCTTAAAACTATACATATTCAGGTTCAGGAAGAAACACTGAGGTCTGGTCAAGTATGTCTTCACACAATGCAGTCTGAGATCAAGCACTGTGTATTTTTAGTGAAACTGACATCTCAAAATACTTCTAGCCAGCTGACAAGTACCATTCTAGTGTTAACTTCCCTTTCCTATGTCTACCTAATTGTCTTTAAGTTGCCTGAGCATGAACTTGTACAAATATATCTCAGGTGTACTTAAAGCTAACAAAAGCTTAGAATAGAAATTTAATATGAGCTGCTTTTGAAGATAATAGATTCAATTTATTTATGATTATTATAGCTGCAAGCATTTTTATTCATTGCAGGTATGGGCCTTGGTAAGAGGGAGGATTGGGAAGGGCAGCCTTTAGGGTGTTTGAGCAACTGTCAGACTTTGTTTTTCCAAACAACTTTTATATAAATAAAACGTAATTGGAAAAATATATTCTCAAGACTAGCTATATTCTATTCTTGTGATACTAGATGGATTACAAGCATTCTGTTCTGAGGTAATAGAAATACTAGATAAAAATCTAGTAATCTAGACATCTCTGAAAAAAGAGAGATCAAATATTTTGAACAAATATTCCATAAAAACTATGCATTTTAAAAATGTAGCCATATATCACTTTTTAGATTTTGCGGTCACATCAATTTTGCAGCCACTGAATGGTTTGTTTGCTTTGCTTTTGCTTTAGCCCATAGAGAATCACATGCAAGTAATTCACTTTAGCATTTATTAGTGCATTGAGCAGTGTTTATAATTGCCCACAGAATATACAGAAATGCTTTTAGCATTGCTGAACTATACATGACATGAACCACAAAGGAAATAGTCACTTAGAATAGTGCTGTGAATACCCTAGGCTTCTCTGATATTTAATTATATTTCACAATTCAAATTTCAATTTTATTTTGATGTAATAGGGTTTTAGTCATATGTGTTTCTGCATATCTATTTTCTCAAAATATATCTGCAAAAGAATGAAAACAGTCTGAAATGTCAACTTTCAGAGTGAAAAATGCACAAATCCGTTACTGGAAGAAAAAAAAAACGATAAAAAAGAATCTGAAATACTAAAATAGGTTTTGAACACACCACATGTTCAGTATTTCTAACACATTTAACCAGTATTCATGGTTTTAAGAGTAAAAAAAGATCTACTTCATTCCCGGTTTCAAATGCTTGTACAATCCATCAGGGATAAGTCTAGAAGAATCAGTCAGAATCTTCCAAGTAAAAGGTAATGATGTACAGAATTTCTGAAGTCTCTTCACCAATTCTTTCTACTTTTTGAACAGGCTATTGGAAAAAAAACCCACAAAAAATTGTTAAATAAAGAAAAAAGTTTTCATATGACTGTTGGAATTACCCCAAATCAACCAAGAGCTACAAGTTGTAAAAGTTTTACATTCTAGCAGGATTGTGGTTTTAACAATGGAAATTTCTAGCAGATAAATATGGTGCTGGAAGACACCGTTTGGTATAGGCTACAGCAGCTATATTTAAATTAATTATATATTGAGAAGATATGTAGGAGAGGAGGAAAGCCCTCAATTTTGCAATGCATGCCTGTAACTACCTTTTTGTATTTCTCCAAAGATAGAGCACCAGTCTCTGCTTTGTACCCTGTGAGCATGCTGTATTTGCTCAAGGACACACTGTTACTGCACTCATTTTGTGCAGTATGAATTGCTCAGAAGAGGTTGTTTGTTCTTTATGAAGAAAGAATTAAGATCATGTGTTCTCTCTCATGCTATTTAATTGGTAGCAGCCAGAGAAAATCAGGTGGTCCCACATATGTGATTGTTCATGTGATCAGTTAGCATAACGAATTCCATTCACTTGATGAACTTCAGCCCTATGAATTCTGTTGCACAACCAAAACTGCAATTTCTGTTTACAAGAATGGCAATCATCTGCTGAAATTTCAGAATAAACAGCAGATATTATTTAGCCTCATCTAGTGCAGGAGGTGATGTGTGAAACCTTATCATGGCTACTGAACAAGAACAAATATTTCACAAAAGCACAGCTATATATGTATTGGGGTTTTGTGGCAAGGTTTTGGTAGTGGGGGAAATACATAGGTGACTTCTGTGAGAAGATACCAGGCTCCCCATGTGTCAGAGACAGGTCCAGCTAGCTCTAAATTGGACCCACCACTACACAGCTGAACCCAGCAGTGATGCTGGTGGCATCTCTGTGATCTCTGTGAAAGGGTGAAGAACACTGCAGTGGTGCTGTGAAGGAGTGGAGTGAAGAAAATGGAACAGTCCAGACGAGTGTAAGGGTGGGAGGAGGTGCTCCAGGCATGAGAGCAGCCGATGGGAGAAGACCATAATGATACAGGCTGTCTCCCTGCAACCCATGGAGGTCCACCAACAGTGAAAGCAGAGGATGGGCTGAGGGATAATCACTTTTTTGAGTACTACTGTTATAGGAGATGTTAAATACATACATGTATGTCTTGCAGGACAACATGAAGGCAATATACTGTCGGGGTGCGTGCCTCTCTGGTCAGCCTGGCCGGCTGGCTTGCCCAGCACGCTCCAGCACGCTCCGACAAAACTGAGGTGGGCTCTTGGTTCTGCAGGCCTCCAAACCTTCTGCTGCTATGGTTCGTGGCGATGAAAGAAAGAGTGACCTCTCGGAGGTTATATAAATCAGGGTTTATTGGGGGACAGGGGACCCTGTCACCCTAGATCAACAACCCCAGGAGAGATGCAGTTTCTGGGCTCGGGGGTCTTTTCAGGGCTAGCTCAAAAGGGATGGATACAATCTCCAAGCCAATTAACAAAGTATACATTCCAACTAAGTTACATAGCTCATAATACATCAAAAACTTAGGTAGAGTTTCTGGGGGGGGGCCCAGGCATCAAGCAGACTCTTCCAAGGCCCCTGTCCTTGAAAAGCAACACTCTCCCTAACAAGCAAAAATTTTATAATGAACAGACTAATTAAAAACCGTCTCTAGGCAAAGAGAAAAAAACCCACATACTAACTTCTGATAAGAAAACACTCTACAAACAACAAAGGGGCCCATCTTAGGCACATAAAGCTAAACTAAACTTAATATAAAACTTTTAAACAATCCTGCAACACCACAATATACTTTCAGTCAAAACATAAGTAAGATCTCTAGATATTCTTTGAACTTCTGGTACATCTCTGCCACAAAAGTCAATGATCACCAGAACTCCCCTCTGATTCTTTAACAAGACAGATCAAGGACAATGGACTTCCTGGCAGAAAGTAAATTTTGAAAATATGATCAAGTGACTGACATTCAATTCTACTCATCTGCTATGACAAACAGGCATTGTTGGTTATCATTTGGGTTGTTCCAGTCTATGGGATGGGAATAAATCTTGGCTAGACACAACCAGATGAGAATGAAATGTTTATCATTTATGATTCAAGAATGTTGATATCAACTGAGTGAAGCTACGACAAGTGCTTGGTGTTGAAATTCTTAATGATGTAGATAGTTATAAGATGGAGATTCACATAAATCACAAGTGTATTCTAGAGAAAGAGGAGCAGACATTGCCAGCCACATCTTGAGACTGCAGAGATGATCCCTTTGCTTGCACAGCTGTTTGCAAAAAAACTGTCATGATGAGTTTTCTGCCAAGGTAAATGTTGAAGTATCTGCGCTTCCATCTGAGAAGTTGATAGTGGAATCCTACCTTGACTGGTTTCTTCAAGTCAGAAATTATTATCAGTGATCCAGTAGAGGCACAGTTCAGGCTGAAGAGATGGCCAAAAGACAAACTATTAGCCAGAGTAATTTCTTTTAATTCTTAAGCATGAGCAGACTGTGAAAAAAGATTCTTCTTGTGAAGAAATAATATTATTCTTCCTGACTGAGCAGTCTAGAACCACTAGCAATCTTTTTGAAGCATATAAAATCTTTGTTTCCATGAAAGCAGTTCCACTTGCAGTGCTGTAGTGCAGGGGATATGATTTTTTGCCATTCCTAGTAAAAAGCCACAGGTTCTGCCCTGAAAGCTCCAGCCTCAGGGCTGGCCTAGTTTCACTTTCTGCTTTGGGGGCATGTGCCTGTTACCTCCCCTGCCTGAGCCTGAGCTGTGCCAATGCCTGCATGGGAAGAGTCCAGCAAACCCAGGGGTTCATTGCCCTGGGGGGAGATTTGAGGCTGGGGAGGCAGTGAAATGGGCCATGCAGACAGGAGGCAGGAACTTAGAGTGAGAGACATATTAAAAAATTCAAACTTACTGAGGAGAAAGGAACTCAGTCACTGTGTTAGACTGTTCCCCACAAAGGGTTTGGGACTCTAATGGCAACTACTTGTCAGTGCTGGCTGAGGATGACTGGCATGGTTGACCACAGATCCAACAGGGTATTAGAAGGGAGAGTACAATATTACTAATATTGCAAATAAAATTATTAGAGAAGGAAACCAACTACTTGAAGACACAAACTACAGAGAAAGAACTGTGCTGAATGTCAGCATGCCTGCTCAGTACAAGGACCATGAACTGATTTCTGACTGTAAACTACAACCAAAACAGTCTTGCAAAAAATTCCAGAGAAGAAAACAGTCTTTGAGATCTTAAGATTATCCCAGTATCTATTCAAATTAAGGTATACACTTTTCCTAAGTCTAGTGATAAATGCCTCAAATATTCCATGTCTCACAGAATTATTCAGGCTTTGATCTTTGATATTTCATGACAACTGAAGGAAAATACTAAGATTAAATAAAATAAATTTTCATTTAAGTCTCAACTATCAGTTTACAAAATTTTCCTACTTTATATTATGGTTGTCTGAGATTTTCTTGTGATGCTAATAATTTATTGACTCCATGAAAGATTTAGAGATGTCACTAAGACACATGAAATGCAATTAAACTTTGACACTAATCGCTTTGATCAAGTAAGGTCAGAGACAATACTTGCACCTATTAATATTTTATGAAGCGAACTTTTTGCCTTGATTTCTGAATAAGAGGAAAAAACTCAAAGGATATGATATGTCAAAAGTGTCAGACAGAATTTTTAAAAGTAATACACAAGTGAATCACTTGATGACATGAGTTATGCAGAAGCCATTCAGGTTCAAGTTATTGTGACAACTGTGCTAGCAAGAGTTTTTTTCTCTAGATACAGCTGATGCTTTATTTAAAAACTAATTTGAATTACATTTTTATTTTGCAGTCTCTCTGCTTTAATTTTGTACTGAAATTGATTTATTTACTCTTGCAACAATAAAACAAATACTGATATTTAAGAAAATATATAGAATATAATTTAATAATACAAACTCACATATAAATATTTATTTCTAAATTAAATCAGTTAAAGCCATATTCTAAAATATTTTATTGAAGCATTGAATAGATATAGAAGAATTAATGTCTCTCTATCCACGGTGTAGGATTCTTCTGAAATTAAGATAAAACCAAATAGCAAGTACTACACTGGCAACCGGGAGTAGCCCAAATATAGTAAACTAAGATAATAGCACTAGTAGTGCAATCTTTTATTTTCTATACTTCCAACAACCATTTTTCTTCAACTGAATCAAGAAAGGTGTTTAAAAAATTGAAGTCACACCAGTCGTTGTTATCCAGCACCAGAGAATTCAATCCCAAACTGCTGTCTCCATCATTTGATGCTTAGTAGAAAGTAGACTGGACACAGGGATTGTGAGTGTGTGGGTTCTCTTTATTTTCTTTGTTGTTTCCTTGTCACAAAAGAAATTATTTTTGACAGTATTCCATACTGAATACAATTTAACCTCTGTGAGAATATAGCAACACTAGTGAGGCTCCACTTAGTGTACAGTAAATCACAATCCATCATAGTAATCTCAGACCTCTACAGCAGGAAATCTCTTGAGGATATATCTCATGAAGTCAGCACTGTTTGGGTTATTAAAGCAAAACCAAAACATAGCTTGAGCAAAATGCTGGGTACAGCTTTCCCCAAATATAGTGGAACATAACAAAGGCTTGCTTCCTATTGTGATGAAATTCTCTAGCAGTTACTGAGAAAATTCTTTGTGATGTTTTTCAGTATATATATTTTTCAGCTTTTCATAATCCCTCTGTACTTCCATCATACTTTCATGCAGCATAGTTTTTCATTATTTGTTTATTTATTTATTTTCTGGCAACCATCCTAAGCAATCCCCCTCTCTCTTATATTGTTTCTGTTTTTAAGTATTGATATACTTTGTTCTGGAGAGTTTTGAAAAGAAAAGCCAAGTGGGAATTTGCTGGAATTCAAAACACTAATTTTATTCCTTCTAAGACAGCTGTTTTCTGCACAGCAAGCTGTTCACCAGCTTTTCAAATAGTAACAATATAATACAGTATTTAAAGTTGTGTGTGTCACCTCTACAACTTTGTATGGAAAACAGTTTAGTGAATCAGTAGTAAATATATAAAAATCAGACAACACAGTAAAAGGATATGGGAATTGATGCTGACATTTAGTAGTGCCAAGACAGAAAATTTTCTGTGACATTTATTCTTCTTTGATCACACATATGCAGATGAAAGATAATAAAACAAACAAACAAAACCGGTCAATCTGTGAAGTCAACTATCTTATTTGTGTTAGCTGGTCAAGACAAATTTTGAGAGATATTTTTGGAATTACAAATTCAAAAAGGTTAGTTATGTTACGGCAAACAAGTATACATTAAAAAGCACTGATTAAATACCATATTCCACCATCATACTTCTCCAATCTTTAATTATCTTTTACCACACTTGCCGTAAAGATGCATAGGCAGAGCCAGAAGATACGAAGTCTGATAGCCTAAGCAGCAGCTTGCTTTCTTTCCTAACTGCAAAGTTACCATCGTGTTGCAGCCTCAACCTCCAGCATAAATTTTAGTGACTGCACATGAAACACTGCGGTGTGTAAAGGAAACTGTTCCTGTTCATTATAAGGCACTGTGC
Source organism: Cyanoderma ruficeps (assembly GCA_008694505.1). Taxonomy (NCBI): domain Eukaryota; kingdom Metazoa; phylum Chordata; class Aves; order Passeriformes; family Timaliidae; genus Cyanoderma; species Cyanoderma ruficeps. The sequence continues at coordinate 13,752,403 of VZDJ01000623.1, forward strand.
ACATTTTGTACATGAGGAATTATGTGCAATCTCTTTCAAGGACATCAAAGGAGCTAAGTGTAGCATAATAGGGGCTTCTTTTTTTTTTGTATAAGTAGTATGTATCAAAGCCTTACTAATGCCAATCACAGAAGTATTTCTAAGGATCACTTTCTTTGATACTGTTATCCAAGGAAGGATGCAAAATGTTGCTTTTCTTACTAGCAGCAGCTTAAAGCATGATGTTCAAATTTCTGATCTTCTGCTACAGAAAAAGAAGTTAATTCTGATGACACAATGGTGAGCATTTTAGATTGAAGGTAGCACTACCAAATTAAACATATTTTTGGGGTAGTTTAAAAACATAAAAATCGTTATTAATAAATGTCCAATCTTCAGCATAGTGTCCTCATGGACATTCTTATCTCTTAATAGAATGTTAATAGAATATGGTTGATAGTTTTTGTAATACCATTAAGTCCTTTTAAAGTGAATGGTTATAGAAGTGCAAAGAGCTAAACCCACAATGGGATTTCAGTACTACTGAAGACGCCATCTCTCCTAAGGAAGAGAAAGCATCCAGTAAATCAAGTGTTGATTATTTGGTGCTACACAACTGAAAACTTTATCAAAGAGCCTTTTTTCTGCACAGGTTATTTAAGATTGCCCATATGGAAGGCCAGGTTTTTGACTCTATTACAGAAACAGCTGAACACCTGTTTTTTCCCAAAAATCTTACAGAACATTTTCTGAACATTTGTCCTGGACTTGCTGCTCAGGTCAGGCTCCTCTTTCTCATGATGAAGAAAAGAGAGATTGTTGCAACCACATGATTAAGAATACACTTGTTACAGTGAAACAATAAACTAGGTGCTTTATCAATGTTGACATTGTAAAAAGAAGTGTTAAATCACTGCTGGCAATATCCCATTGTTAATGCACCTCCTTAGAAGGAAGGAAGATTCTTTCTTTTTCAGGACTTATGGATTTTTTATACAGAGAGCAGAAATTTAAGCATATAAGTGTTCAGATAGGCAATTCCAAAAACGCTGCAAATTATGGTCAAGAGAGAACAGTCAGACTAGTTCTCTTTCTGCTTCCCTGTGTATTTTTTCCAGGGTTACTGACTAAGAAGAAGGAAGAAATGAGCTCTAATGTCAACGTCTTAGAGGAGTTGTGTATTGGAGAAAATTTGACTGTCATTAGCATGTCCCCATTCACTCTTTAACTGGTGCCTATGAAACTTGTGAAATTATTGAAAGCTGAGTAAATATTCAGAGATAGCTCTAAATTCCAGGTACGTATATAACAGGGATAAAATAGACATATATAAAATGACAAGGGTCTATCTCAGTCCTATGGTTTATTCAATCATTTGTAAAACACATGTGACAACATCTTTTTAAAACTAAGCACTTCTAGAGGACTTTTTTATCTTCAAAATGCCTTTCAGATTTTGAATCTGATGATAGTCCTTATTTTATTGACTTTGATGATGAACCATACAACAGATAATCATTACTATCTATTAGGTTCCTCAATTAACATTTTGAGGGAAGAGTAAAGAATAAATACAGAAATATCTATATAAAAGCTCTCTCAAAGAGAAAGAAGGGAATAGCTTCACTTTAGGTATTTCCCAGCTTGGTGACCTGCTATCCTGAGGATGGAGGTTTTCCACACAGTTTTCAAGTGAGAAGAGATCAGCATATCTGGAAATAAAATTCACCTGGCATGTAGAAAGATGCCAATTTTGTACCTGGAGACAGCAATGATAGCAATTAATTAAGCAAAACTACACAAGTTTTATGTTGAGGACCAAACTGAAATACAAGACTGCCTGTATTTTATTGTGTTTTGATATAAGTAGCTGATGTTTTTCCCTCAAAGTATGTCAAAGTTTACATCAGAACTCCTCAGTTTGAGACAGCCCAAATATCAGTCAGAAACACCTACAAATTGATGTAGATATTTACTAAATATTCTCCATGACATTAAGAAAATATTTCTTAATCTTATGAAATGGCACCTTCCTGCTTATTTTTGAAGGATACTGCTCTACTGTTTGAGAATCACAATGGAATGTCCATGAAATGCATTTGGCAAAAATATACCAAATATATACTCATTTAATACTTTTTTGCTTTCAGAAGGCATACAAATTTTAAACATATAAAATCAATAATATAGATATTTTAATAGTACAATTTCTGAAAAGTAATTTGTATTCAAAATAATGTTAATTTTTTGTAGATATTAAAAACTTAAAATTATGCCAAATATTTTCTTTATATTCAATATTATTCACAATTAATTACTGATCTCTGTGTTAAGACAAATCTAAACAAATCTTAAAACATGATTGTACTCTGAATGGGGATGTTTTTCCCCAGTACTGTTAGTATGCCACAGTCTACCTAACTCAAATCACCATTATATGAAAATATCAACTATGATCTAAATTCCTCACTTACCTGCTGTCATGGTCTACACTGAGGTGTCCCTATACCCCAAATCACCATTTAAACACACATAATTTTTGAGGCTGGTGTCTTCAGATCCAACACTTTGTAAGATGGTCAAGAGACATGATTTGTTGTACTCAAAGAAAATGCTTTATGTCTTTATGGCCTTGTCTTTCTATTTGTCAGTTCAAGGTTGTGTAGGGTTTATTTTCATTTTTCATTTCAGCAAAATTTCAAGAAAAAAATATCTGAAGAGATAAACCAAATGTACGTTGCACAGAAAGGTAGGAGGAAAAAGAAAAACTCAACCAAAACCACCGAAAAAATAACCCATATCCAAACCCTTTTGCAAACATTAGCAAATTTGGTTCAAATACTCTGAGAAAGGGAAAAATAGATTTAATTCAGAACCCACAGTTATAAATATTCATTATGCTTCCTCTCCTATCTGGAAATGCATCAATTAATTAATTAACTGTTCATAGAAGTGTTTCTTTTTCTCCTCACTTTCCACTCAAATTCTTTCCGTATTTGAATCCTTCCTCATGCTGCATTTCATATGCTCTTTGCCTCTGCATTAAATGGGAATATGCATCTACATGAATAAAGAAATTATTAGTACACAGATATGATCATGGTTACAGTCTGTGTAAGAAGGAAAAAGAAGGGGAGGATAAAGAGAATTGTTGATTAAAATTACATTGCCATGACTAAAATATGGTTCACTGTCATACCTGAATGGTATGTGGGCTTACAAGAGTGATGCAAATACTTTGCCTTCTTGCACAGTGTTCAGTAGATGGTTAGGCAGATAGAGATACTGCACTGAAGAAAAAAGTCTATAATGTACTTATCAATAATATATTCCTGTGTATATCTTCATCTGGAAGTGATCAATTAGAGGTACTAAAATTTTGGGTCATTACAAGGTCCACAGGTTTGCCTGCAGATTCTGTCAAAAAACTAATTTCATGCAAGTTTTGTTCTGTGATTATAACAAAAATGAAGGGGGTTTTGATATAAAAAAGCAAGCAAGACATGTTTCTTTGATGTTTTACACCTTTTTATCAGTCTAAAGGAAACAGGTGGAAGAGGTTCCAAAATTCTTAGGCTATTATTTCCTACATGCATAAAAGACAATCAGTTTTATACTATACTGAGGGACTGTACTTCCAAAGTGATCCAAGTGGAAGTATTTCCAGATGTAGAAGTTGTAATTCTTGTTATATCTTTTAATCATGCGATTTTCTTAATAAGTAAATCATAGTATGACAACTCTGCCAATATTCACAAGACAACAAAACAAAAAGAACTCATCTTTGGTTTTAATTCCTGGAGGACAAAGATATGCAGTATGTGAAATATGAAATATGCACACCTGAGGATAGGAAGAACAGCGTGTGTACTTTACTTTTGGCAAAAATCATCTGACAATTTTGCTGAAGTTATTGCAATAGAAGAGTCATAATTTTTGTTGTCTGTATTTCACTAAGCTTGTTTTAAGGCATGAGGCTTGTCAGAGCATGGGAAAATATTTGGTGAGTCTTTTTTGCCGTGGCATTATTTGATATTCACAGAGAGTGAAGAAAAGGATAGGATTTGAGAACTATAATTTAGGGGTATATAAAGATCTATTAATCAATCAAGATGATTAAGAATTCTGGGGATAAAAGGTCACAAGGGAACAATTTAGTTCTTTTTTTTTTTAATTTTAAATGAAGTGTCAAACATTCATTTGGGACAGAAGGGAATTTCAATATTAATTCATTGGTATGTATAGCAAACTGATTTTCCATTCAATGAAGAAAGATGGCTTTGGTTTTTTGATGGATTTTTTTAAAAATCAATTGAATCCATAATAACACATTGCTCAGGATTTTCTATTAAGGTTTTCTTTTTTCCTTTCATGCATATGAAGAAAGAATCTATGTTGGCTTAGGTGTTTAATGGGAACAGATTAACTCAACAGAACTCTCAATTAGCATCTTTATCTGACCTAAAAGTTTGTGTTCTTAATTATATAGACTTGAACTGGATATTCCGTATAGATATTTTAATATTAAAAATATGAACCTAAAAATCTCTTAAGCTGATTTTATTAATTATCTCCCCTACTTGTTAATACATAGATTCATGCTGGGAGGAGGGGAGCAGAGAAAACTAATTCAAATTTATTCTGTCTTAGCATTCATGATGAGTGTTGCTGGTATGCACACATACTAGCTTATGGAGCTCATGTTGTTGAACACTTGAAGAAGCCTTTTTATTAAGTGTAGTCTGCAGGAGGGTTATTAAAATTTTCCCAAATACTTGTTTGAGTACTACACTGCTGAAGGTTTGGGGGTTTATATCTAACTCATTGATTTTAAAACTGTTAAAGAATTAGCATTTGTCATTGCCCTCTATTTCTCATTTAAGTGTACCTTCCCATGGAAATCAATGATTCTGTTTAATAAATGAAGAACTCCTAGCTGGATGTTTTCTGGTCATTTGCAGATTACATGTTTCTCAGTCTATTTCAGTGGGAGACTTATGAGGCATAAAGTTTTCTCTATTTTTCCCCATGATCCCTCATCACATCTCAGTAGATAGCACTGTGTGCACAATAGGTGAAATGCTAAGGCTCAAAGTATGTGGTTTATTTGCAATTGGTGACAAAGTCAATTTTTTTTTTTTCTACAGTAACGTTTATTAACATTTGCCTTTGTTTTGTGGTCTGTCTCTTTTTTTTTTTTTCCTTTTTCCTTTGGTTTCTTACTCCCTCACTGCTCACTTTTTCCAACTATTTTATGCACTTTGGGTTTTTCAATTACCTCCATATTGCCTATTCGGGGAGCATTGTTTTAAATGCGTATTTTAACACCACAATTTGGTTTGACAGAATGATTTGTAGTGCTGCAGTAAGCCATTCACCAGAGATCTGAAATCTTGTGCACAAACTCCCTAATCTAGCAAGCTTTAATTCATAAGCTTACTGCTGTTTGTCCATTAAGGTAGTGATGAAATGCAAATCAGAAATTGTTCTGCAGAGCTTCTAAGCCGCTAAAAATTGCAGAACTGTTGAAATTCTACAGGACCGTGACATTTAAAACATCATTGTGTCAGAGTAATTTGCTTTTAATTAGGAACAGGTAGAGGAGAGTAAGGGGAGTATTTATGTGCATGTTATGTTGATGGAAAAAGAATGAGGAAGTGTCCTCAGCATCCTCTGCTTGATTACTAAATCATTTATTCCTTCCCTTCTTTTTCAGTTCTTGTATTCATTTCACAATGGCACATTTGCAGTGAGAGGTAGTGAAAAAAAAATGTCATCCCATCCTCACCAAGGGGTTGTTGGTTAAAGCACACTGCAAGAATTCAGTGTTCTGGATTGGAACATCACTTGGGTTGCCAACATCGGCAGTCCAGGTCTGTCAGTGCCTTCATCCCCAAACAATTGTATCTAAGAGATTATGGACCTCTTCTGTTACTGGGCAGAGCTAAAAGTGTCAGCTTTGCTTCATGGCAAGAATCAGGTTTATGGTACTTTGTTACAGGGGAGGGTCCAAATAATGGCAACAGAGTTAACATTTTTCATCTTGGTCATGACTAACAAATCGCTAAATGCTGTGTTTCTCATTTTAAAATTAAATTTTCAGTACAAGGAGATTTTTTTTCTTTTGTGTAGGCAAGGGGAAATAGTAAAAATATAAGTTCCTTTGGGACATCTAATTAAAAAAGCCTCTATACTTCAGGCTCAGGTCAGAATTTAATCTGAGGTTCTTCAGATGCAGATCCTATTCTTGGTATTTATTGAATATGGCAATGGAACCACTATATTACATTGTATTACTATTACAGAATTAAATAAATTACTATTGTCTATGTCAGTGAAAATTTTTCATTTAAAGAATTACATTGCCTTTCCAAAACGAGCCTAAACTTATTCCATGTGGAGATGCATAATTCTGAGTGGAGATGTTAGACAGAGGAGGAAATAGCATGAGGTACATCGGTGTTTGTCAGGTTTCCCCTTCTGCAGACATATTCACCCTCTTCTCTTTGGTCCCATTTTGCTCCTTGCAACATTCTGTGGCTCCAGTAAACCACAATAATTTTTGTCTTGATATCAGAAAGATATCATGGGCATATTTTGATTCTCTGGTCATTCTTCTTCGTTTTCATAAAATCGTAGTATTTTTACTTGCTTAGGATAAAGAGTTTGCTTCTTTAAACTTTTAAGGAAGCATAGCTTTTCACTGAGATGTAGTAAATGTAAATGAAGGCCTTTTTTCATGGTGGTAAAATTCTTAGTACACTAATATACTAGAGTGCTTTGATAATTTAATCAGTTAAAGATACTAAACCACCAAAATATTCATACTGATTAATTTAAATTAAAAAATAATATTTTAATTAATTGATTTGGCAAATACTTAGTAACTTCTTAATAAACAAGATGATGAAAGACAATTCCTAATACAATGATAAGAAAGAGACACAGTACCATTTGTCATATCTAAATTTAAATACTTCCAAACAATTTCATTTTCTCATTATACAAGGATTTCTTGAATTTATTTGAAATAGGTTTCCAACTCTGATCAAGTACAAAAATGTAGCTCCAAACTTTTACTTTACTTGCAAAAATGTCTTCTATTCTTTATAGAAATGAAGCAGAAGAAACTTATACTTTACATTAATCAGATTTTCTTTTTTTTGCATAGCCATGCACAAATGCAGGTGTGTAGAAGGAAAACACCATTTGTAGTTTTGTAAAATAAATGCATCTGCCAATAAATAAATCAATAAACACAGGACTTAAAAGATGGTATTACTTAAAATAATTTTAAGAAGAAAATAATATTTTAATGACTAGCAAGTCTAGAAAGAGTAGACAATTCTTTTGATTAAAAATTTAAAGCATTTCTCAATTAGCTTTGCTCAGAAGAGACAGTTAAACAAGGAACACATTCATCTTGTAAATTTCTTTGCTAATTCTCTAGTAAGAAATTATAACTGCAGTGACTGGAATTGCTTGTTCACCAGTTTTAAAGATTCTGAATTCTATTTCGTAAATCAAGCTTAGTATAAAATAACTGCATCTCATGTCAAACCCATAATTCAGTGATTACCTATTTTATTTGAAGATTTAGATGTTTGAAACAGTAATTTATTGGCTCCATCTTTACTGTGACCTCAATTCAAATTGTTCTGTCTATAATTACTTTAATTAATTGTACTAATATGCTTGCTCAGGTGAATACTTGCTTGGTTAGTCACTTTAATCAAAGTAATAAAATACACAAGAATGGTTTATTCTGTCAAGTTGCAAGCTGGGTTGTGAAATCTGAGTTTACCTAACTACATTAAATGATTTTTCAAAGAGTTTAAAATTTTTCCAGAGTAAAACAATGTCACAGACTTACTCCCCCCTACCCCTTTACCCCCTCTTCCTATGCATATCCTGATAGCTAGATAGAATATAGTGTTTTATGTCAAAACCTGTGATCTTAAAAAGTCAAAGATCCATCTAAGGCTATATTCTATAGTGTCCACATATTCTCACTTACTTTTATCTATTGTTTTTTACTTTAATTTTAAGCACCTAAGTACCTGAAAGTTTTTTGTCCTGACCATGGCCATAGGTCTCTGAAACTCGATATTGCTGAGATATGTATCATCATGTGAGTCTCTGCCTGACTGCAACTCAGAAACCAGCATGTTTGTGTGCAAGTGCCTTCAGGGGCTTGACCTCATGGTGTTCAAAGAATCCTTAACACATAACAACAAGACTGGGCACTTCACACAACACTGTGGGAGCTGCTGTTTTCTTTTTGAATGCTGCTACTACCACCAGTTTATTTTCATGGCAGTGGTTAGTGCATTTTTCCAGGAGGTGGAAGACTTGATTTTATTCTTACTTCAGTCTGCCAGGATTTGAACCCAGGCCTACTTGCGTGGAACACAGAATGCTGTAACCATCAAGTTGAAGACAAGGATGGAGATGAGAAGAACAGGAAAGGGATCTAGACTCCCTTTTTTTAAAGCTATGCTGCTCTGCTGAAAGCAAGCAAGTTCCTTGAACTATGAAACAGAAAAAAAGTTGTATGTCTCATAGGGAGTAAATTTTCACAGGAGCTAACTTCCATGTAAGGTGTAAGACTGAGAACTCAGTCCCTTATTTATTTAGGTTGCCTCAGACAGATGTTGCTTAAAACCCAAAAGTATCACTAAAGGGAATGCCATACAGCATAATTCCAAGTATGGGTTGTAGTTTTAATTTCTCTAAAGACCCCCATCAGTGTAGAAACAAATATATTTGCATTTTTTTTCTGTGCAATGGACTACAAAATATACTGTAATTGAGTAATTATTACTTTTTGCTTACTTGTTTCCATTAAAATAAAAAAAAAACCCCACAAAATATTTTTCAGATTATTTTTGGTAAGTTAGATCAATAGTTTCCTATGGATGTTTCAAAAATAGCTCCAGATGATTAAGCAGTGTCAGCCATATATTTGAACTAAAATATGAAGGTTAAATTGCTGTCTTACTGGACTGCTTTGTTGATTTAGAAGTCTGACAATATTGTCCCCACATTTACACCCCAATTACCCTGACAATTGAAAAATCTGATAAGGACTTTCCATACATTCTGCTGTTTTACAAACTGCCAGTATGTGATGTGAAATTTCTCAGAAATATCCCTTCCCAACTCAGGGTTCCTTAATTAATCTCTTTCCTTTATTTCTTCTTAGAATTTGTTCCTTTATTAGCAAATCTGAGTGATACTTGAATCTTTATATAGTTTTTGGTTAATATTTCTCGCATAAACAATATTAGCACTTTGTGTGTTTCAAAGCAAAATTCATAATTCAACAGCATGTTGACTGCAGTGTTAGCTGCAGGCGTTTTCTTCTTTTCACAGATGATCTGGAGATAAGACTTTCAGGTGGTAGATGTCCTGCTTTAGGGCAAATTTGGGAGGAAACCTCCGAATGGGGTTTCTCTGGAGGGCAAACACAAATGGCCCCTCCCCCTCCCCCGGTCGGTCCGGGAAAAGAACTTCCTTGGAGAAAAGTGGAAAAAGCTATTTATTTAACAAACAAACTGCCCACAAGCATAAGGAATGAATAATATGAAACAATAAAACCTCTCGCTGGTCTGAAGAGAGAGATGGCAAACTGAGAGAAGTCCTTGCCGTGAGCCAGCTCAGCTCTCTCAGTCTCTTATCAGTCCCAGTCCCTTCAGCACTGGAAAATGACCAGGTCCAGGCCTGGTGGGCCACAGGTGCAGCTCCTGGTGCTCCCCTGGGTTTTTTCACTCCAGAGCAGATTTAAACAGTCCCAAGAAAAAAAAAAGAAAAAAAACCAGTCCAGGAAGCTTCTTTGCCTCAGCTAGCTAGACTAACTAAAAAGGAAAAAACTCTCTGGCCACTGTCCATGCATCCGATGAACACACACAGTCCCAAGGATGAAGAGAAGATGAGGAGGAGTGAAAACTGTTTTTTCAAAACAAACCGTGCGCTTCTTCTTTCCCTGCTCACACTCAGAATCAGTCTTAAAGGTACAGAACACACAGCACACACAGAACAGACGATTGGGGATACAGGCACCATAGTCACCCTAGGACATTAGAATAAAATGAAATAGATTATTATTAGATGGAACTGTGAAGCTGCTTGAAAAATATTGATTCTGTGTACTGAAATGACTAGCAGTTCATGATATTTTATTTTTCCTGTGAAAAGAGTGAACTATTTAAAAGGAAATAAGATTATTTTATTGTCACAGAACATTTTAAAAGTTTCAAAAATTAAATACTTTCAGGAAAAACAAATAAAAGCATATTTTTAAATGTTTTTTCATGCAATTTTCTAGTTTTGATATTTTATTTGTTTGTTAACTTTTTAAATCAGGTCTCTGGCATCAGCCAAATAGAAATTTTTCTCTTGAACCACTTCTCACAGTGATATAGTGAATTTTATATATATTTTTTAATTTTATATTTATTTTATCTTATTTTATAGTAATATTTTAAGTCGGAAAAAAATCTCTAAAGTCATGAGGTGTCGGGGTGCGTGCCTCGCTGGTCAGCCTACTCAGCCAGACCGCTTGGCAGCTCCAGCATGTCCCAACATAAACTGTGGTGGGCTCTTGGTTCTGCAGACCCTCGGACCTTCTACTGTAATGGTTTGTGGCGATAACAGAAAGAGGGGTCTCTTGGAGGTATGGTGGAAGAAGGGTTTATTGGGGGACAGGGGACCCCCTCACCCTAGGGTGGCACCTCAGGAGAGAGACAAAGTCCCAGGGCTCAGGGGTCTTTTCACAGCTAGCTCAGGGGTGGATACAAAACTCCTAAACCAATAACAAAGTATACATGCTAACCAGATTACATAGTTCATAATAAATCAGATAAAGACAGTTAGGTAAAGTCTTGGGGGGCCTCTGCCAGGCACGGGCAGTATCCTCCAAGGCTCTGTGTCCTTGTGAAGTGACAGTTTTCCTAACAACATGGAAATTTACGATGGACAGACCAATTAGAAACAGTCTGCAGGCAGAGCGAAAGGCACCATGCACATTCCAACTTCTGATAACAAAAATTCCATTAAAAGACAAAGAAGCTTTTCTCAGGCACATCTAGCTAAACTAAACTTAAAATAAAACTTTAAAGATTCTGCAACCCCACAATGAGGTTGAACCCTTAGCCCAGCATTGCCATCTCCACCACTAAACCATGTAATTAAGTGCCACATCTACATCTATTTTAAATCCTTTTGGATTTAAATGACTCAACCACTTCCCTGGTCAGACTGATTCAATACCTGATACTTTCAGTGAAGGCTTTTTTCCTAATATCCCATCTAAACCTCCCTTTGTGCAACTTAAGGCCGTTCCCTCTTGTCCTGTCACTTTTTCCTTGGGAGAGTTGACCAACCCCTGCCTGGCTGCAGTTTCCTTTGAGGGAGTTGTAAAGAGTTATGAGATCCCTCCTGAGCCTTCTTTTCTCCAAGCTGAGCAATCCCAGCTTCCTCAGACACTCCTTAACAGGACTTGTGTTCAGACACTTCAACAGCTCAATTGTCCTTCTCTGGATGTGCTCCAGCTCCTCAATGTCTTTCTTGTCATGAGGAACCCAAAACTGGACACAGGATTTGAGGTGCAGCCACACTAGTGCCAAGTACAGAGGGATGATCTGCCCTGGTCCTGTTGGCCACACCATTGCCGATCCAAGCCAGGGTGCCACTGACCTGCTCAGCCACCTGGGCACACTCTGGCTTATGTTCAACTGCCTGTCAAACATCATTCCCAGGTCCTTAATCCCAAATTTCCAGCTAATTTTCCCAAGGCCCAATTTCATGGGGTTATTGTGACCCAAATGCAGCACCTGGCACTTAGCATGTGGCCTTTTTAAACCTCATATAATTGTTGTTGGCTCATTGATCCAGCCTGTCCATATCCCCCTGCAGAGCCTTCCCACCCTCCAGCAGATCCACACTCCTGCCAGGCTTGGTGTGGTCTGCATAATGACAGAGGGTAAGAAGGGGGAACTCTTTCCTGCTGGATGCATATAAGTGGGGTCCTGGGCAACTGGAAGTTGTTAAATAATGTCATCATGATTTAGGCAAAAAACACAGGCTCTGATCTGTCTCTGGTATTTAAGATTAATTAAGTATATTAGAGTATGTTAAGAGGACTGTGAAAGAGATATTTCCTGAGTGCTTATGTTATAATTAATACCCTTGTTCCAGATCTTCAAATAAGACAAAAAAATTGCAAAGTTATCATATTGCAGAGCAGGAAAATATTATGAAAGCTTCTTGACAGTTGTAAAAGAAGCAGGTAAAAAATCCTAGCATTATTTATAGATCATTTTTGTAAATATATAATAGCAGGTAAATGAAAGTGTAAGTAGTGTTCCTAGAATTAATCCTGTGCTACAAATCTTAGCTATGAAAGCATGTCATGAACAAAGTAAAATAAATTAATCTTTATTGATTACCAAAGGATAAATAATTTGTACACATTGTTATGCTGTTTTATATGGAACAATTATTGAATCCTTCAGAAATTAACCTCTCAGGATATGTATACATTTACAGGATTACACAATAACTCCCCAGAACAACAACCCTTGAGTCAGTTGCCATTGGATATCTACATTTCTTTTGTATTTTTTATTCCAAATATTATGTAAGATTATATAGGATTTTTTTGATCCTCTCATTATGCACAAGAAAAGGTTGTTCCAGGAGACCTAATATATTTTTCTAGCAGGCTGAATAAAGCCCGTTGTATAGGATGCCTTTAATGTTACTAACAAATAGATGATGTTAATGTACTCGTATACCTGCATGGTAAACCAAAGCAGTAACAGTCAAATTAAAATTTAACTCACAAAAAGTCTTAACAGACTATATTTCCAAATTCTGTATTCCTGCTTGATTAAATATGTGATATATGAATGTTTATGACAGCAGAAGGCAGGCTGAAGGACAGGCTATGACATTTTTCAAAGAAAGAGTCCATGGTAAGAAATGATAAATGAGTACCAGGAAAGTCTATAGTATCATAATGCAATAGGATTATTCTAACAGCATAGCCTCTTGTCTGATATCTGGTCATAACCACCACATAATATACAATTCTTGCCACACTATTATACCATGTTAAAATTGTACTATCTATTACTAGAAATATCTACCTTGTTCTCTGTTTGGGACTTAAAATAATAAAAAAAATCAATACAAGAAAAAACTTTTATATTTCTTCAACTTGAAAAGAATACATAGAGGGTAAAACATCATCCCAGCTTAAAGGCTGTCTTTAAATCAATGCATGGATCTCTACAAAGAACTTTCCTTTGATTTTTTTTTTTATACTATAAAGTAGTTGTGTTCTAAAGGTAGTGTTATTTCAGCTGAACCTTAATTTGTGCACAGCTTTGATTGATCTACTACATTTCTAAAACACGTTGACTGCATGAATTCTTTTAAAATAAAGTCTTAATGTCATTACTGTCTGTCAATAAAGGTCTTCTGCTCTGCAAACAATGAATCTCTGCTAATGCTAACTGTTGAAAGGTAATGAACATTCTAAAACTGCTCTGAGAGTCTCTAAGTAACATCATTGTATCAATCAGATCTGAGATACTGGGGACCAGAAGTGGAGCACCTACCTTGTCTAACCGTATTTGCCATGAATGGATGATGATGAACAATGAATTCATGGTTTCACATGAGAGACAGGTGTGTGAAAAAAAACCTTATGACAGTATGATTGCACTTCAATTTTGAATTCCTTTCAGGAACTTCACTAAGGCCCACAATGTGAGAGAAACAAAGGTCGGTATTCTCCATGAGTAAAGAGAAACCAGAAGCTGACAGTCATCACAGTACAGGCAGGAATCTGGAAACTTCTTTCCCAGTGAAATCAATGAGGCTTAAATTTCTAACTGTTTATAAGGAGCTATTATTTAGCAGGGTAAAATGGGACATATCAGGAAAATAAATATTTAAATCCCTCAAACTAATGCATTTCAGTACCCAAGACTAAAATCTTGAAGCCCTGCTTACCTGTCTGCTTGTCTGTAGTTACTTCCATGGACAATCAGAACACAAAACCTATGTTCTGTGGTTTTATTCTGTTTTGTCTCGTTTATTTTTCTCTCCTTCACCATCCTCAGAGCCCTATAATGAGAGTTATGACTTCCTTGTAGTAATTTTTAATGTAAGTGTACTTCCTT
>VZDJ01000623.1:13766632-13777999 GCA_008694505.1 Cyanoderma ruficeps
TTTTTTTGTCCCTCAGTAACAGTGAGGATTGGCCAGCAGGTGATGCTACACCAGAAAAAAAACAGCAAATATGTCTGGGCTTCAGTCACTGGCTGTGTATTTTATATGAAAAAGATAATTCACTAAACTACATAGCCAGACTTTGAGCTGGGGATTGGCATTTATAAACTTCCATTTATGAGTGCCCTGCCATGTAGACTAGAGAATTATTTCATTTTCACTGCCCAGGGGAAGTTTCAAATGGAGATATTTTCTTCTTCCTCCCTCGCTCCCTACACAAAAATTATTCAAAAGTTTCTCCCTAAAGCATTTTCCCCATGATGTGGTTCTTAATTCATCCCAGGTGGATGAGGAAGCTGAACACTCATCTCAGGAATCAGTGTTGGAACACTTTAAACACCATTCTCAATACACAGGGAAGAACACTGTCCCATCCCTGTGTGCTCTTTTAGTTTGGTTCCTGGTTTTGGGAGAGCTTGTGTTGCTTTGTTTGCTTGTGGGTGGTTTTGCTTTTCCAAATAACAATTTCCAGTTACTTAAATAAATCTGAGTTGAGAAGGATTTCTGGTAAGGCACCATGTGGACTGCAGAATTTTTCATGCCACACAGATGATACACTTCTCATAAGAGACATTTTTAGAAGAGCAGTGGAAAACCAATCAAGCAGATAAAACTACCTGCAGCATCTGTTGATAGCCTTGTTCACCCAAACATAAAAAAAATTAAAATCTCTTACAATTTTTCAATAATAATAATAATAATAATAATAATAATAATAATAATAAATCCCTTTTATACAAAGTGTATTCAGTCCACACTACTGAAGCCTGGCAATATGGTATACAACCAAAAATTATAGGTTTAAAGAAATACTGACTAGTCACAATATCAGAGCACCAGAAACAGTCTCTATAATTCCACATTCAAATTATTTCATAAAGATAATGGTAAGATATATCTTAATAAACTATTTCAGTAATGTCACCATAAACAGTCAGAAATCCTCAGGACTTTCATTACCTCCTACAGCGAATTACTTTCTGTTCTCCTGAGTTCTCTCACAAAGACCTATTCTCCGTGCATTACAGTTAACATACATGATTCTGAAATGCCTTTAAACCATAGCTTCAATAATATATTTGCTAAATCTGTACCATTAACATCAGGGCTTAAACTCTGCCCATGAGGGTTCCTTAAAGTTCATGTATCTGCAGACAGAATTTGACCTTAAAGTAAAGATTCATGTTCTTTATTCATATTTTGAATTATTCTGTTTATTTAGAATTATCTCACTCAAATTATAGGGATAATCTTTTTTAAAAATTTTAATTTTCTACTTCTCAGAGAAAATTCTTATACAACCATTACAGTATCTGCAGAAAGAATTAATGTCTCAAATAGTTTCAGTTATTTTGGATGCATTAGGTATCTCTTTTACTAATACAGGTGTCTTTTTAACTCACATAGGATTTACCAGCCTCCTTTGAATTTTTTAATCTCTGAAAATGTGTCGGAAAGTATAATCTTTATAACTGGTATACTTAATTACTTTTAGTATTTAAAGTACTCTAACCATTAATTAGCAGGTTGTTTTGCTTACCTGTGGTCATAACTGCCCAGAGATACAGTGTTGGAGAAACTACGATTTCTTTAGTTCATTTGTTTAGTTTTGTAGGATTTGAGACAGGGGTAGGGGTGAAGCTTTTGAAATATGCAGTCAGCTACCATACATCAGTGAGATGCACATCATCACAATCCAGTCCCTGGTTTCTTTTTGTGGCAAAAACAATGTGTGGTCCCCTTACACAAAGCTTGTTGCAAACCCGTAAATGAGTTCTGGCACAGAAATGCTTCAGGGAAGTTATACATCTCATTTCTGGAGTATCTACTTTTTTTCTGTATCTGAGAGTGCAATTTTCAAAACCAATAATCTGCATTAACTTTCAAAGGCATTTGTTTGTTCAAAAGCAGTTTCATTAGGAAGCATCGAAAATCACCAGCAACCATAGAATGGAGGAGAATAACTGTAGCATAATTCTGCAACAAATATTGCTTTCATACACTGCTTGGCAAATCTTTTTCAGAGCATTACTGGTCCTGATTCTTATTGTATTGTTCAGGAATTACAATGTTTGTATTTTAGACAGAGCTTTTTCCTCTGTATGCATAATCTGTTTTAAGATCCTAAGGTTGGAATATAGCTGCACCATTGCTCTCAGGGGACATTCACAGCTTGTTTGATATTCAACACAACGTTAAAAGCCTGCATCTTCTGCTTAAGCACAAAGAATAGAAGAGAAACCACTCCATAGTAGCTTTCTGGAACAGAATCTAGAGTAAGGCAGTTTGATAAAGTACATGCAAGGCTATTACTAGCTGAAACCTCTACAGTTTTTTCAATGTTTAGAGTACTAAAAGGAGGGGGGGGGGGGGGGGGGGGAAGTCCTTCTGTTATGATTACATTGGATCAGAGACATTCTTTCAGAAGTAGGTAAGATATAACCTTTTTTATTCTTCTAAAATCAGGGGTAAATATGCTACTGAGGATAGTGGGAGATAACTAAACTGCATAGCCATTAATTCATTTAAAGAATTTCTTTCTTCATTTGAAAGCATAAAATCTAGCCTGTAGGCATGAGTCACATAGGGGTTTTTTTATTAAAATCTTGTTGATCCCTTTTAGTCACTTGAAAACATATATATAACCATGAAGATTCATCACTACTCTGTGTTTCTGACTTCCTCCCCAAAATCCCCATGGCAGCCAGAGGTTTATTTCAGCCTTGAGATATTTTTGTTCTGCTACTATTGACATCTATGCTTTTAGGCTTGCAAGTCTATACAGTTTTCCAATTCACCCCTCTCTTGTGAAATTCTCCATTTATAGAACTCTGCAGTGCTTAAGAGCTGTATCCTGCAATGAAATGAACTTTAATGATGTGTCAGACTTTGGTTGGCCCTATGTGAAAGGGATCCCAGCCTTCTTTATTCGCCTGTTTATTGTGCAAAGTTATTTGCTTTACTTTTTAACATTTAGTAACATTGTGAGCTCCTTAATTTAAACACTACTAGAGATGACTGATCGTCAACACAATTGTCAATTAATTTTGCAATAGAACAATTATTTTAAATAAGAAGTAGGAAAGAAGCAGACTGAAGATTTATCATTTAGCTCTGTGACACCTCATGGCCGTCATCCTAATAAGTTATCAGAGTTGCTAAAATATCAATTTGGCACATGGTTTCACATGATTGCTTGCATTCCTACTTAGGGTCTATCACTTAATTCTTCTGTCATTAGGAAATTAAATCAATGATTCTGGCCAGAACTGGAGATAGCCTGATATTTATATTTAAATTGACTATTAATTGTTGCATCAGAGAGCTATTCTGAAGCCTGAAGTATCCGAATTGGATAACGAAAAATGTGATCATATTCATACAGACCAGTGGAAGGGAGAAGCAAAAATAAAAATACATCAGCGAGAAGCTTTTAATCAGGCAACACTATTGATTTTCCTGAGACGAAATGAAGAAAATAAAACAAACCAAACCAAAAACTTGTGAATGGTTAATTAACTGTAAAGAAAAGCTTATAGATTTTTTCCTCATTCCTGTCTTTGCTGGCAAAATCTCTGCTTGGAAAACAGTGTCTGATCTCTAAAGTGTTAAAGAGCTATTCAACTGTATTTCTCTCAGCAGAAGTACAATTGAATATGAAAATACATTTGTTTGGTCATGTAACTCCCTTCTCAAGACAAGTAATTAGCCAGAATATAAAACAAACAAACAAAAAGCAAAGAAATGTGATCATGTATCTATCAACACATAATTTCAAGGATGGAAGAGATAATGTTTGAAAACAATTTCAAATAAAATACACAAAGAAACTGTTAAAAAGTCATATCTGGTTATGCTCTGGGAAAGGAGAAACTAGAAATCTATAAAATTCTCTAAGCTGACAATGTCCTAATCTTAAAAAAAATTGGTAATACTTTTTGGCTGTTTGAGAGAGTGAAGAATATAAAAATTTCGGGAAACATTTTCCCTCAAATGAATTGTCTTACTACTGAGAATGGAGGGGGGAGAACCCTTAGTATAGAAAAACAGGCAATAAAGATTATATAGATCATACAAAGAACACCTTTAATAGATCGAAGATGAAACTCATCCGTACAGAGTCACAGAATATTCTGGGTTGGGAGGGACTCATGAGGATCATCTGGTCCAGCTCTCAAATGACCAGCTCATACATGTCGGGGTGCGTGCCCTGCTGGTCGGCCTACTCAGCCAGACTGCCTGGCAGCTCCAGCATGTCCCGACAAAACTGAGGTGGGCTCATGGTTCTGCAGACCCTCAGACCTTCTACTGTAATGGTTTGCGGCGATGAAAGAAAGAGGGGTCTCTTGGAGGTATGGTGGAAGAAGGGTTTATTGGGGGACAGGGGACCCCCTCACCCTAGGGTGGGTACCTCAGGAGAGATGCAGTCCCTGGGCTCGGGGGTCTTTTCAGGGCTAGCTCAAAAGGGGTGGATACAATCTCCAAGCCAATTAACAAAGCATACATTCCAACTAAGTTACATAGCTCATAATACATCAAAAACTTAGGTAGAGTTTCTGGGGGGCGCCCAGGCATCAAGCAGACTCCTCCAAGGCCCTTATCCTTGAAAAGCAACACTCTCCCTAACAAGCAAAAAATTTATAATAAACAGACTAATTAAAAACCGTCTCTAGGCAAAGAGAGAAAAAAAACCACATACTAACTTCTGATAAGAAAACACTCTAAAAAAACCAAAGGGGCCCATCTTAGGCACATAAAGCTAAACTAAACTTAATATAAAACTTTTAAACAATCCTGCAACCCCACACATACAGAGATGAAAACCACAACCTTGGTGGTGTTAGCATCATGCTTTAACCAGCTGAGCTAATACCAGGGTTCTGCACCTGTACACTGTATGTTGGTATAGTTTGTCTTTTTTCACAAAGGAAATTATCTGCATCACTGCAGAGTGTGACAAGAGCTCTTTTTTTTTTTTTTTCTGTTGTGCTCAAACACACTAAATACAGAGATTCTGCTTCAAAAGCATGAGATACATCACTCCTAATGAACTTGACTGTGCAGATGCCCATTTGTGCAAGATTTCCAGATTTTTGTAGCTCAATAAGATCTAACATTACCTCCAGTCTCCTGTGCACCCCCAGATACTCACATAATATCAGTAACCAGGAAGCCAGGGCAAATTCATGAGTGATGTGGCTCGTTAACAACATGGATGTGAGTGCATTTATGAGGTAAGTGGGAATGAATTTCTGTTTTCCATGTCTTATTTCAAGGCCACATTTTTGTAACTTTCTTACAAGGGAGACCTACTGTAGTGAAAAGGGGCTGTGGTGTCAAGCCAATTTTTGTCAGGGAAAATCTGAATTTATGCCATTTCTCATTTGTTTCTGTATTCTAAATGTTCATTTCATTAATTTTGCAAGAGTAACAGATATATCTGTTAGAAAGAAGATATAATTTGTAGACTGAGTTGTTAGTACACAGGAAATGGAGTTGTTTCATGTGTCTCATTGGCTGAATATTTTACCAAAGTATTACCTTGACCCTATTCCTACGGTTTTGTCTGCCTGTTTTTAAAAATACTATTGTAATAGAAAAATCATTGTATTAGTATTCAATGGTTAGTATTAACCCAAATTTATCTTCTTTGGTGAGAAAACATGGAGAAATCTCTTATTTATGAATATCACATAAGTATGGTCCTCAACAATAAGAGAAAAATTTCCTCACAAATAAAGGTATGGAATTGCTTCCACTGGTAAAGAGAAGAAGGTGGTGACAATCACTGTGGGATGTCAGGCAGCCATCCCAATGATACTTTATCTTGAATTTTTAAACCTGAGAATTTGGCTTAGTTTTTACTTTGTTTTTCAAATGGTACTGTGATTTTAAGATCCTACTGATTATGCCAGTGGCAGTGGGTTGGTTTACAGTCAAATAAAAACCCACAGTGGGAAGTTTTCCAGTGTCTGACATACTGTTGAAAAGGGTAGAAGTCAGATCTTGAAGCCAGGATTATTTTAATTTTTTTCCCCAAAAACAGCATTGAAGGAAGTTTTTAAGCAAATGAAAATACCTAAGTACAGTCTCATTTGGACACTCCTTTGGAAATAAGAGCACACTTTCATGGATTACTCTGAAAGCAACACCAAAAAATTCTGTCTGTTAAACCTGTTTAATCAGAAGCTACTTGTGTGATTTCTACAGCACAGCAAATTGGGAGACCACAAAATAGCATTTACAAAAATTCACCCAGTCCTTCTGTGTTGGCATTTTGTCCTTAGTTTTAAGCTAGTGTCACTGCAGCAAGATAAAAACTCTTCCTGTGTTACCTGTGATAAGCTTTCATTTCTGCTTTTGATTTAATTTTCTCTATTGTCATTGTTTATAAAATTTCATGAAGTAAATTACACTGGATAGAAGTGAAAGTCTTGGAGCATTGTATCCTGACTTTGTGCAACTGCCATGGTATTCATAGTGTATTTATAATAGCATTAGGAATTTGATTCATACCTTACATGCACAGATCTCATTAGTTATCATTTAAATTATTCCATCTTTCCATAGATCTTTCACTTCTGCCCAGACTACTTTCATTCCCCACCAGCCAAACATATCAGCTTTTAAATATAATATTAGAGGTGTCACTCTACTCTAGTAATTCAGACATCATCTGTCTTATCATATTTTCAGTTTCACAGTTCCCAAAGACATCTGGCTATCTTGAAGTCAATGGGAGTTAGATACATAATCTGCTTAGGTGCTTTTGAAAATCTCTTACATACCTAATGACATATTTAGGGCTCTTCTGTAAAATAAATGACTGATTATTCTATATAATATTACACTGCCTTATACTGTAACCCTTTGATGTGCAGATTTTCCTTGAATAAAATCACATTTAGCACTGAGACTATTTTCTTCTGCACTATTGACTATCATCATCAGAAAAAAAAACACAGTGGGAGAAACACAGGCTTAGACAAGACATAAGACTACGTGCTTATAAAATCTTACTATGTATTTAAGGAACAATTTTTTAAAAGCTTAATTAAATCACCTTAAGCATATCATTGAGTAACAACACTACTCAATTATATCACTGTATAAAGAGTGAGAAGGGTGAGAGGTATTGGACGTACTTATCTGGTATCAAACTGTTAAAACTACCATGATAAGAATTACTCATATTTCCTTATTGAATTAGAGGATCAAAATTCGGCTTTAACTTCATCCCAGAGAGAATATTTCATTGAAGTGCTTTCAAATATTTGATAAGGAGTTGTGTGCAAACAACAAGAGAGTTCATCTCTTAATCCATAAGTTTGTGGTAGTCCAATTGCAATGAATTTGATCACATTTGAGTGAGTCAATGTTGAAATTCAGGGGAACATTTTTTTACATGCATGTTGAGGGAATAGGCAAAGGGCTATTTAAATCTTTTTAAATCAAGAAGACTCCTTGTAATCTGACGGGACAGTGGGAGTGGAAAGCCTGACTTCTTTATGATTTTAAGATTGAGCAAGTTCGCAATAGTTTTTTGTGCTTTGAAGAAGCAAAGAATACTGCTCACAGTCAAGAGCAGAACGGGAAAGTGCCACTAAAGCTCTTCACAAACTGTCACATGGACAAAGTAAGAGAGTGCTCAGTATTTTCCTGCTCTGGATCATGAGAACTTACCAGAAGGTTAATTTTCTGATTAATTTTACTACAGAACGATACAGAAGGTACGAGGTATACATCAAGACTTAAACAAAGCTAAGACCCAACTACCAATTTGCCTTAATTTTTGCCCTTAGACATTTTATACATTTTTATCATAAATATGTATTATTAGGAAGAATTTATGAAAAAAAATGTTTAACTATCTATTTCTACAATTACCCTCAAAATGAATATGAATTTGAGAAGCAAGAAAAATTTGATCTAAACCCTCTACAAACATAATAGTTAGTCATTACAGTGAGTTGTGAAGGGCTTGCGTTTTGCCTGATGAACACATTTTAAAGTCTGAAAGGTGTTAATAAATTACTTGTTCATGCAGGTGTCTGGTGCTGCTAACCGGCCGGTTCTCTCACCACTCCGTATATAAGGGGTAGAGCCTTGTAGCTTTTCGGTGGGTCTGGACCTCAAGCCGGAACATGGACGGCATGGAAGAAAAGGAGGACTCTCACGGGGGTTTCACTAGGTTTTATTCCACCCAGGGGGCTGCCCACGTACAGAGTGAGCTCTGGCCCTGTCATGGTTTGAGGGGAAGTGAGTTTTTCAGGAAGCTGAGGTCAAACCAATCAGTAGCCCGATTTGGATGTTGACACTTTTGCTGACTACTGAGAAGTTGGACACGCTTCTGAGGACACAAGGTGTTAAAACCAAGGACTCTCAAAGGCTCTTTTTCTTTTTCAGCTCTGCTTTCAGCGGAGAAGCTCTCTCTCCTCCCCTGCCCACGTTGGGCGGGGGAGGGGAGCCAGGTAGGCCCGGGCCCGGTGGGGGGAAGAAGAGAGAACGGGACGGGAGCTGGGTTAGCCCATCCAGGATGGAGGGGTGGAGAACTGGAGAACTTCGGAGGTGCCTTCTGTCCCTCGTTCGTGTCTCTCCCCCCTCCCCCTCCTCGGCCCGTCTCCCCCCCCCAAGGAGACGGTGCCGAAGCTGCGAGCTGGTGTGTGGGAGTTGCCGGAGCCTGCGGAGCCTGCCTGCTGTTGCCTGAGCCTGTGGCCTTGCGGAGAAACAAAGACTTTTAACTCTTTCTAAGGCAGAAGAAAACTGTTCCATACACTGATTTCTCATGGTTGATAGTTTTAGAGAGAGAGGACAGCCCGGGACCATGATGGTAAAGGAAGATGAGAAGAATCTCTCCTGATTGCCAGAGATGAAGAGGAGTGGCCTTATGGGTTGGACTTTTTCTTGCATAATTTGGCCATAGACAGACCCTGAGTCTCCTGAATATAAATAAGACTGTATTTTGGGTGGATGTTTGTCTGGTTCGAAGCCAAAGACTTTGTGACTTGTTTCTGAGACCCTCCGCCCCAGGGGTAAATGTGGAGGGGACTGCTGGTCCCGATAAAAAAAAATAACTAGTTTTGGTACTTGGCTAAACATCCTTAAAAAAGCCCTATCTAGTTTTGAGTCCATGGACGGTGGTGAGAGCACTGGACATAAAAAAGAGGGTGTCACCCTGGTAGATTTTCCGGGTGGGGCCATGGGTGACATGAGAACATGAGAAGATAGACCTGTGTTCCCTCTGGAACGTCTGTGGTGTAAGAAAGACTCCTCTCTCCTTGGTTGGATTAAAGATTGTTTTTTTAAGAGATGATAATTTAAATTGGGGAACCCAGGGTTGTGGAAAGTTTAAGCAAGTAGATGAAAGTAATGTTACTAGTGTCAACTGTTAAAAGCATGAAAAGATAAAAATTGGGGGGAGGGGAAGAAGTGTTTTAGAAGGTTTTTTTTCCCTGCCTTTGGGTGTTTGGGTTTTCTTTTTCCTATTGTCTATTGTTTGCTGCTATGTAAATTAATAAATTTTCTTTTCTTTATTTCAAGTTTTAGGCCTGCCCTGCTCTGTTCTTGAGTTTTTGACCACATCTCACAGTAGTTTATTAAGAAAAACATACACTCATAAGTGCATTGGCATTCGACCAGGGTCAACCCATGACATTTCTGATGCATTGGCCGAAAAATGACAAATTTTAACCAAAACCACAACAGGCCCTCTGTTCTCACCTTAAGTACAGGGGGCGTACACTGAGCAGGGAAATACCTGGAACCAATCCTGTGAGGGGGGTGGGGGTTGTGACCAAGAACAGGGGACACTTAACAGAACAATATATTAATAGAAAGGGGAGTGAGGAACTTAAAACTTGCCGAATCATCCTGAAGCCTCACTAGAACCTTTCAGGCTTTAGGGCAGGGTGGCAGTTGTGATTGACAAGACCCATCACCATGGAAAGACTGCAGGGGATTCAGGGATGGGGTGTAGGAACAAACCATTGCAAAACACATAACAAAGGCATACAGAACTTTGGAAACCCAAAATGCACACCGCAACACTTGATGTTCTTCCACAATAAAAATGCGAATTAAAAATATTGATCTCAGCTTTAAAATTTGCTTCTGAATGACATTCCTGATTTTTGGACTTGATATTCCTAGGAAAGAAGACAGGTACACCTTTCACATAAAAAATCCTGTTACAAGCACATTCTATATAAGAGCTAAGAATTTATTCTGGGGTCAATTAAAATGTTATCAGTGAATCAAAATAAAACAATTACTGTCATTAGTCTAATTTACAGCACCATTATTACTGCCTCCACAATCCTTGCTCTCATAAAAGCATGAAAATTGCATATATTTTCATCCTGTAACTCAAGAAGAAATTGTGTAGTTTAAATGCAACAAAATATCAAATGTTATGAGATTAGACCAACATATTTTACTGATTCAAGTCATATGGCTAAATATCTTTCTATTTGATGACAAACCCATCTACTAGAAAGATATTGGGGCTTATAGTATAATTAGTTAGAAGATAAAAATATTGAATGAAAAAGAAAATTTAGTCTGGTTTTCTGGGCATAATGAATTTTTGACCTAGGTATATGTCTAAGAATGAGGACTTAAGGAAAATGTGGGAGAATCTAAGTGATATATTTACCTTCAAGATCAAAAAAGAGCAAAAAGGATCAGAGGTATCCACTGGGTTTATTTCAGAGTCTCTGCCAATAATGACCAAGAAAACCCAACCAACCAACCAACCAACCAACCAACCAAAAAAAACCAAAACAAACAAATAAAAAAACCCAAAAAACAAACACCAAAACCAAGCTACCATTGTACAGTAATTAAAAGTAACTTTATGCCATCATTGTAACAAATTACCCCAGAGCATCCTCCTCTCAATTGCACCAAAATCATAATATTCTCTAAATTTGTGATTATGGGAAAAAAGGATACCGAGAAAAATATGTTCAGAGAACCTTTGTAACCACTGGGGAATAAAACAGACATATATATATATATATATGCACACATACATAGATGTATTTTGAATTTCTCAGACAGTCATCAGAAGAACTACAAGAACTACACTATATA
Organism: Cyanoderma ruficeps; assembly: GCA_008694505.1. Taxonomy (NCBI): domain Eukaryota; kingdom Metazoa; phylum Chordata; class Aves; order Passeriformes; family Timaliidae; genus Cyanoderma; species Cyanoderma ruficeps. The sequence goes on from VZDJ01000623.1 coordinate 13,777,787, forward strand.
TTCAAACCAGCGATAGAAAGGCAGTTCTTTTTCAATCAAATATTACGCTGTAATTTTTGTTTTGGTTCTGAAGACTATCAGTCAGTTTCTCAGATACCATATTATCCACTTTACAATTCAGAGATCTTGTTTGCATGCTTTCAACTCAGCAACCTTTGAAAAACAAAATATGACACCCTGTCCTGATGCATGTCCCTGGTATGAAATTGTGAA
>VZDJ01000623.1:13782729-13800881 GCA_008694505.1 Cyanoderma ruficeps
AAAAAAAAAAAAAGGATAAATTACAAAAAAGGAGCAAATGAGAAGATCAGGATAAAATAATCAGTTTGGCTAGAAAAAGTATGTTGATTTTGTGGTCTCAAAAATAAATTGTATCTTTGAAGTTTCAAGTAAAAAAATACCTTTTTCTTCAAATGAAATTAAAGAAAGCCTTTGCCAAGAACAAAGCTGAAAAGCTTAAGTCCTTCACAATTTGCTAAGCTACTCCTTTTGCTCTCAAGTTGAATCTAATTTACAAGATGAAAAGAAGTGACTATTCTTACTTGTTGCTCTAGCCTGGAAAGACAAAATCTGGTGGGGTTTTTTGTTTCTTGATTTATTTTGGTTGTTTTGGTTGGGTGGGTCAGTGGTCTTTCTTGATGCACTTCTTCATCAGCAGGGCCTGAACCGTTGTCCTAAACAACACTGTTGTTCACACCTCATCTCACTGGGGGAAAATGCAACAACGAATACAGACTTTGCTAAAGCTGGTCTTTGCTAAACACACAAATCTGGCCTGTACAAAAAAGAGGCTGTAACAGATTTCATAGAGATGAGATGACTTTTGTGGTGAGATGCAATTGTGTGGTCTGTATATATCTACATTAAAAGTAAGTTAATGTGTGTCCAAGTAAGTAAATAAAAAGTGAGGGAAGACATGAAGCAGTACCCATAATTTGAATCTTTTTATACACTGAACACCCTGTAATCTCCATATCCAAACTCTCTACACTCTTTACTCCATAAAGAAGGTAATAGCGATGGAGCCCAAGATTTCAGTTTGTATTTTTCCATTGTCTAGTCACATGTGATTTGTTTTTCTTCAAAGGCATTTTTATAAATAATCAGAAGCAATATTCAGCTCTTTACATTTGGCATTCAATATTCTCAGAATTATAGAATTGCCAGCATAATTCCTGAGTGCACCTTTGTGTCTATTTAACTGAGTCTTTGCACTAATAGCTCCAGGTCTGCTAAAAAAAGGCCTTTTTTTTTTTTTTTTTAATTAAACAGTTAGTCAAATATTTCTTCAGCACCTTTGCAGCTTGGAATTTTAAAAGTGAGAACTAACAGCCACCATATAATGGCCTGGGTTGGAAGGGACCTTAATGATTTAGTTCCAAAACCCCTGCCATGGACAGGGACAACTATCACTAGGCCAGGTGCTCAGAACCCCCTCCAACCCGGCTTTAAATGCTTCCAGAGATGGGGCATCAACATCAACATGCCATCAAGTTACTGCTTTGCAAACATCTGCCTAGGTTCCTGGAGGATCTCTCTTAATTCTCATTTAATAAGATAAATTATGTTTCTTCTTCCTATTTTCTCTAAATACTGCCTCATGCTGAAGGAAAAAACATATACACAGGTGCAGCTGACTCTTTTTCAAAACTTTAATGGATACCTTGGCTTATAAATATATTGCAACATATATGTTTCAAACAATATGTGGGGCTGCTGGTGGTTTTGGGGCAGTTTAGTTTGTTTTTTTTAAAGAAGCAGTTTCTCAGGTCATCATCTTTTATTCACTAAGCTGTTTCCACCTTTAGAGAGACCTAGTCTATGGGAAGCCCTAGGAAGGTCCTCCTCAGTTCTTCTAGTTTAGGTGGGGCATTTTCACAGCAGGTATCCAGACTGATTCTTACAATTATGCAAGGCAAGGTTTATTTTATGAAATTTACTGTGAGCTACTGAGTTCGCCACTTCATGGTTTGGTTTCCCCAGGCACATGAAAGTGAAAACTATCCCAAATTTCTGCTCACATTCAAAGTGTCTGGACGTTTTCAGTCCTAAGGACTCAGATTCAAGTGCATTAAACACAATGCAGCTCAGACAGATAGGAAGCTCTGAGGCAAGGTGTAAATATCCATGGGGTTTGTGCTTTCTAATCTACTGATCTACCTGAAGGCTAGTATAATGTTTCACTAGATTAATTAAAAAAAAAAAAAAGAAAAAATTCTTAACAGGCACTGTAATTAGATTCTGAAAATAATTTTGGAACTTCAAATGATAGGTGCTTCATCACTTGTAGTCTCTAAGAAAAGAGGTATTATAATTTCTAGCAGAAGGTGTAGTTAAATTGTTGTGAATCGAAAACACCTCAATTTCAGAAGCTTCCAATTCTGTGATACAATATACATTAAGTTATACTGAGGTGCTCATATTGATTCATTTAAGACATAAACTCTGAGAATATGTGAAATTGTGAGAACAAATGTCGTGTATATCTTGCAGTAGAATTAAAATTTAAAGTGTTCAGCTAAAAAAAATAAAATAAAGTGATTCCAGTTACAAATCTATCCCTTGAACTTAAGATCACAATAGATTGTGACATCATAAAGCACCCGTTTTGGTATATTTAGGTTACTAAACAGTCAGTTGGCCAATTAACAGTTAAATGAAAGCATATGTTGCCTGCAATAGTTCAGTAATTTTATGTGATAAAAGTGAATTTGCTAAAGTATTTTCAATGTTTTTAAGTAAAACGTGTGAAGGTATCTTAAATTGCTCACTAGCCTGCCATAAGAAGGATATGTGAATTAGCTCTGAAAAGAATTGCTTCATGTGTTCCAGATGTGCTAAAATCTTATTGGAATTGATTTCTTTGATGTGCCCCATACTGCCTTTGTGCTGTATATTTAGCTGTCCTACAAAATCAGTGAAAAGAGATTCATCTCTTTTCAGGTATTTAGAGTGCAAAATGTACCAGTCTATTAACTATAAAGGCAATCTAGTCCACTTGGCAGTCAAATTAATCCTACTCATAACATGAGCATGGTTCCAAGTGCATGCTTAGTGCTCCCTGAGATATCTCTCTTCATTCAGCCTCTCAAGGACTACATCTAAAGCAAGAATCAAAGATAAGATCTATCTACCTTTACTTCCTGACCCATCAAACAAAATTCTCTGTCAAACAGCTTTTCTATCACAGTATGGTGATGAAATTATTACTCATATAAACACCAATTACTTTCTGAAGCTGTAATACCCATCTTCCATGCAAAAAATTTAGACTACATCCCTGTGGGAAAAAAAAAATTAAATCTCCTAGACCCTTCTGTTTTATCTTTAAATATTTATGTTAATATAAAAAATGTGATTTTTCAACTCTCATTGTTTTACTGGATTTTGGTTGTCTTTCTTCCATAGGTACAACGTTAAGTAGTAGTTATCCATACACCTGAAGATTCTACAACATTCCCAAACATTTCTTTCTTTACCACCACTAAAAGAAGACATCATCTAAATATGCAGGTGTGATATTTGTTTTAAATAGGTTTTCCTTAATTCTGTTAATGGCAAAAGTACTACATTGGTAGTTGAACAAGTAAATGAAGAGTCATTGTTGTACAGTTAGCTACATATTTGGCTCCCAAGATTCAAAGCCAAGACAGGTATCTCCAGATCCATTTTTCCTAAAAAATATATGCAGTCAGGCTTGGACTTTGCCTTGAGAAACTTTTATAAAAAATTCAGTGTGATCTTGAAAGAACTAAAGGAATCAGACCTTGAATATGTAGAGAGATAAAAACAAATGTTTGCTGAAGTATTTGCTTTTCAGGAGTACGCACTCTGGGAACAACAGCAACAACAATCATGATCATAAAAACTGAGAGAAGATTTGGAAAATATGATGTCATTGCTCTTAAAAACAAAAAATTATATCTGTCAATATATTCTTATCTTACAGCAGTTATTATTATAGCCATCATTAACCTATTCCTTCTTACTTTCTCCTTTTCAAGTAGCATACAAACTCCACATAGACTGTTCAGTTCAGTTAAAATCTTCAATTTAATTTCTTATCTTGTAAATAATTATTCATTGGCAAATAGTTGTGTCTTCAATTTATTGCACATGTAAATAAAATCAAAAGGTAAAAAGCCTGACTTTGGTAATTTTCAAGAAGGGGACTTTCTTTCCAAATTTCAGAATTGGTTAGGCTGAGTGATATGATTTTCAGGCATAATGATATTTTTAGACACATTTATTAGAAAGAGCAAAGTTGTGTTTACAAAACCAAAGGCCACTTGTCAATTCAGACAAAAACCTGTCTCTATTTGCTTTTGTGTCAGAAATCCAATAGAGTTATTTATTGCATTCTGCCTGATTTACTTTATATATCTCTGTAAAAAATTGGAGAGTTGATGTCTTTTTAATGCCTGAGCTTCTAAAGTAATTTAAGCTATTCCAGGTATTTGAGCTAAACCATTTAACTCTTTCTATTAAAGAGGGGCATAGACATTGCCTTTAATCGCATCAAATAAGCTAACTTAAGTGCTATTTATATTCTCATTTTGGGGTTTGATCCTGTTTCTATTTCCTTTTTGTAGAAGAAAGCCATCTGACTCTTCCACCTCACCTCTAACCTGACCCTTTGCAGCAGCCGTCAGGTGTATCTCCAGAGGAAATGGCATCACCCAGGGCTGCTTTCTCCTCCAAACATCAGGATTTAGTGAACTGGCATCTGACCTGCTACCTGTACTACTGATGTTTCTGGCATTAATAAAGCTGCTGTGCCACTGAAGGCTTTCTGAAATTCAGCTCTCACTGCTTTGTGTTTCAGCTCAGGTCTCGCTAGCATTTCAGTGTTATGATTGCTGTTTTAGGGGAATTGCACAACACTGACACATTCAAACTTCTGTGCATTTTTCTGTCTCATTTGTACAATTTTGATAACAGAGTGTAAGCTTGATCTCAAACTTTTAATTATCTTTCTCTGTTTTTTTTTTTTGTATATGTTTGAATTAAGATCTGAACAAAAAAAGGAGAAATAATTACATGAATAGATCAACAGCCTTCCAGAAAGTGTATGTGATATATTTTCTTGCTAGGTTTAAAGCAAGAAACCTAGGGTTGGGCTCAAACAAAATTTTTTGGATGAACCTCTGGGTTAGCAGTTCTTACTAAGGCTACAAATAGTCCAGCTGAAAAAAAACTTTAATAAAATTACTGTTGTGGCTGCTCTGCTTGAAAAGATCAACGAATTTTGCAGTGATAAGACTAATATCCATAAAGAGAGTTGACATAACTCTGCCTGCTACAAGCCAAAACTCCAAAGACCTACAGGAGTTAAACAATTAAATCATCATTTGGTGCATAATTAGTCCAGGATGTATTGCATTTTAGTCTAAAAAAATGTTATATCACAATAATTATTATCTAGAAAGAGGGAAAGAGAGAGAGAGCAAAACTCACGGGAAAAATATTACTAATGATATTTTATGCACCAATGAAAGCTGCTCGTTAGTACAGTTATGAAGGTGATATAAAAATAGAAATAGAATGGAATAGATTTTATCTCTGGTGATGGATATGTCACTAAATTATTAACAGTGCTAAAGCTAGGAATAACGTTTTTTGAAAAAATTGGCTGTATAACAAAGCATGTGTGTAAAATCAGTAACAATCTCATTGATAGTTATTTAATCCAATTACTTAGATATTATGATTACTTCATTGACTAATGCTTCATAAGTATAGTAAACAATCAGTATTTCTACATGCTTGAGTAAGGACAAACCATGCTGAAATAGTAGCAAAATGAGTTTACTGCCTAAATGCTTTTCTACATTTTTAGATATATGTTTGTTAAATCTCTTGCTTGATTATAAGAAATCACTTCTAAGATGGAATTAAAAAGAGAAACATTTTATCTATTAAGTAGTGAAAACTGCAGTATAAATTTATAGGTGATATTAATAAAAGCAAGTGAAGTCATGTAATTACTACCTTATTTGACAAAACAAAATTAGAGAAGAAAACAGCTTAAATGCTAATTTCAATATTTTCTCAAAACTTCTGTTTTTCATTTTGAACTATTGCTTCTTTTACAAATTTTGCTAGAATTATGAACAAGAATGAAAAACATAACAAAAAAATCTTGTTTTGAGACAGAAAGATTTAATTGTATCAAACCAATGTATTTTCAGTTTTTAACTTAATTTTGAAAATGAAAACATTTTGCACTTTTGCCTGAAAATGTTTGAACTTCAAGTCCTTCAATAAATCTGGTGAAAATAAATTAAGCTCTACCTCCACTGATATACCATTTTTTTTTACGTAGCTTTTTTTTAAGGTAAAATGTTGACTTATGTTTTTAGCTGAGATTCCTTTCATTGTGAAATGAGGTGTATCAAAGTTATTCAACTGTTCCTCCCCAGACTCATAAATTAGTAGAGGGAGGAGTGATTGAAAGAGGAAATTTAGGAGAGGAGTACTGTCAAAAAAAGAATTTATTTTCCTTGGCCACAATGTGAAGTTCTTGGTCGTTTCTCGGACAGCGCGAGGAAGAATTGAGCTTAGAAACCTCTCATTCTAGGTATCTTCAAGATGAAAAGCAAGGACAAATCAAACCTCAGTTTTATAAGCATTTTTCTAACTTACATTTAAAAAACTGAAAACTTTATTGCTTTTTTACATGGATTGGATAGTTTTAGAAATGTTTAAGGATAGTTTAAGATTATTCCTAACTATATTGTCAAATTACAGAACATGATACAAATTATCTTTTCGCTTTAGTTGATTAAAGACAGTCCTTCCATTACATTTTTTTTCTTCAAATAAATTGTTAAACATTTGTAAAAAGTTTGGAATTCTTATTTATATTCAAGTCTGTGAAATCCACCAAACATTTATTTTCCAGCTACTATAAAATGAAATATATTACATTTTCTACATGGCTTACTCATTTGAGCTTTAATATGACTAACATTTTAAAAAATACAATATTTACATTTAATTTTCCAAAATGGTTTTGCCTTATGAAGACATCAACGTATTTTGTATTTTTTAGTGGCAGGAGTCATTGTTAGGATATCCATAAGACTGCACAGCTGAGTAATTACATATGGCACAAATATTTTAAAATTCATTTCAACCACATTTTATTAATCCACTGGAAAAAAAAAATCAAAAAAAACCAAAACAAAACAGGAGAAAGTGAAGGGAAACAGATGCTGTTCATATTCTACTGGTAAAGCAGAGTATTTTAACATTGAAAAGTTTTGTAGCTCTACTTCTTAAATAAATGGTGTCTAGGATTTGAAGCAACAATTGTCATTTCAATGCCTATGAAAATTCAAACTAAGGAGAAAGTCATATCTCAAGAGCACAGTTCAAATGGTGTGTAGGAAGGACTATTCCAGTCCTTCTACTTGATGTGGGACACGCATATGCTACTGACAAGTAGAAATGTGTTGATCTCACTATTGTTTTCTGACAGCAGAGAAGCACAAAGCATTTTTCTCACCCTTTTTCTACCCTGAGGACAGTTTATTACATCCAGGTATCTTATGTAGATCTTATCTTTTCTTGTTAAACAATTTACTATGATACTGTAACAGTGAGAATATTTGCCTGAGGATCTTCTACAGCTCTGAAGTTTTTAAAGGAATTTTTCCAGAATTATTAGCATCATCCTCTCTTCAAAGTCCTAGCTCTTTGCAAAGAAAATAGCTATCATCCCAGGGTACATGGAGTGATTTAAGGAACTATATTGTAAAAGCATAAAATACAAACTGTTGTTTTATACGCTGTAAATATTCCATCTGACTCAGGGATCTAGATGGAAATCTTTAAATTAGAGTTAACTTAGAGTCTAAAATACCCAGTGGCGCAAACAGCACATCCGTTCACAAATACCTTTTAACCACTGTTTTTCTCTCTGCTTTTTACACTTTAATAATAACAGCAGTAATCATACTTACACATGAAAATGTTTCAAGTGATTATTATTTCAAATAATAAAATATAATGCAAAGCCTGAATATCAATCTGTCTCTTTTAGGAGAAAAAGCAAAAACAATTAACAGTATCTGAAAGCTGATAATTCCAAGTTGCTTTGGGCTTGGGGGAGTAGAACAATCTGTGTTTTTCAACCATACTGTTCGTTATACTCAGAAGAAAATATAGGTATCTGGGATTTTTTACCTCCCTTTAATCAGAATTTGCTGCACAACCACAGATAATTTGTTCAAAAATCCTCAATTTTTGAGATCTTGCTATAGGGGAGTGCTTATACAAGTAATTGAATACTCAGAGCTAAATTCTCAGTCATTGTCTAGATGGTGAAAGTTTCCTTTGCAAGGGTTCTTACAGTGATGTGTTCAGGTGGATTGGGTGAGATTCCCCACGGTGCTGTTAAGCTCAGTTCTCAAGTTCTCGTAACCAGCTGGTTTGTGTTCCTACACAAGCACTCCAGCTCAGACACAATCTGTCCCATTGCTGTTGACTTAAACCACACACAAATGGGCTAATTATGGTAATTGTATGCAAAGTCTTGTCTTACTCGACCATTTTCTATTTGTAAAGGTCTTATCTATGTAAGATTTAATCAGTCCTGCAGCAATAACCTTTCTAGAAGTCCTCAGAAAGTCCAGATTTTTCAAAAGAATTTTAATCAACACATTGAATTATATAATTCAGTGTAGGCATTGCAGGTCCTGCCTGAGGACATCCTCAAGTCACTCCAGAATTCCTACCTGGAGAGCTCTTGCACCAGCTAATCCGATGCTTTGTTGTAAGGCAGCCAGCATTTCAGCCTCCTCATGGGGCAGACCATCACTCATCACCCCACTATCGAAGCTGTGCAGATGAGTCACGAATGAATTTGTGGACCACCTGGGGAATGAATGGCCTGAGTGCAGCAGATGTGTGTGCACATAGCCACAGCCCTGATAACCAGCCACACCACAACACAACCAACTTTTAACTTTCATGCCCCCCAAATTCCATGGTTCTTGGCACAAATGCTACTAGAATTTCAAGTGACACTGGTAAAATAGATAATTTTACCTTTTTTTCCTTAAAATAATGAAACCAATGCTCTTAAAACACCTTTTAAAATTTCAGAGGATCTCCAAAGTAAACTGCATAAAAATTACATTAGTATTCCCAAATTCATTTGCTGTTCAGGAAAATTCTGTTATTTCTAGTTCATGAGTGTCTGAGCACATTTAATGCCTGCAGTATTGGGGTTTCAACCCAATAACCATCTTTAATTTTAAAACCACCTTGGTAGGTTAATTTTCTCCTTCAGGCTACCTCAGATATCTTGTTCAGTTTCAGCCTTTTCTGATTACATCACTGTAGACATCTTGAATATAGGCCTCAAAGTACGTTTCTTTTATTTTCCTTTTTTCCTCAGCAGCGCTGATCTGCACAGTCTGGTACATGGTCCTCCACTCGCTCCTGGCATCCCCATTATCTCAATCTCTTCTCCACTTTTAAGTTTGTCATTTGCACTTATTCCTTTGGCAAACCCTCCCCGTGTGCTGTTTACCTTCACTGGCAATTGTCTAAGCCGCCTTTCGCTCTCTAGTTCTCTGAATCTTTCATTGTCTTTGTTCTAACCTTTATACTGTTAAATGTATTATTCCCTTTTTGCCAATATAGCACTTCTTTTTGTAAAAGACTATTTTGTTTCAGGTTTAACCTGATGTTTCTTCAATCTGTAAATTATTCACTAAAGACTTTATTAAAGTGTTTATTTATACAAACTTTTGTTAAATTATTGTGTACATTAACCTGATGTTTTGAATGGCTGAAATATAATTCAGATAATGAAAGTATCCCTGAAAAAAATCAGCTTGATTGTCTTTGGGGGCTAGCTGGCATTTTTTGGGGTGAGAAAAGTCTATTTAACTTTGCTTTATCTGAAATCAGAAAATAGGGCAGGGCACGGAAGGGAATACTTATCTTTTTAGATCCTTGATATTATTTTAATCTTGGGGTTAGATGTAGCATAGAGTAATGTAATGGGTTTTTTACATAGAGGTTGATTTTTAAACAATTTACCATTATCATGAAAATATTCTGCAACAGTCTATACTTTAAGCTGAACGGAAAACTAATGAAGATCCTTAGTGGCTGTGATGTCATTTGAACTAATACGATAGTGAAAAAATACATTTACCTTGACATTAAATTAAATTCTGTGTAAAACCTTGCATCACATTTCATTTTTCTGCATTTTTGTTACTCCCACCTAGCTTCTTAACAGATTGAAACTTTTCATTATACAGAAATCCATAAAGCTAGTATTAGACAATTTTGACAATTATAGCTATTTTCTCTGTGACATGTGCCCCTCACTCCTATTAATATGTACTTAAGCAAGTACCAGCCTGATATTATACCTTTGAATGAAGTATACAAACACTTACAATAATTTCCTCTTTGTGAATGTTCTCTTTGGAGAATGCTATCTTATTTTCTCTTTTAAATTTCATTTAAAATATAACTGGTTTTACGGTGTGTTCTTGTGCTGTGTGTAAAGCAAGATAGAGGCTTCTAAAGAGCTCCTTTTCAATTCTTGGGGATTTCCATGAGTCTTCTGAAAAAAACATATCAAAAAACTGAGCACTATTCAGCCAAAATTCCCCTTAAAATGGTCATTGATGTTAATTAGTTTCAGTTTTGCACTGAATATTCATTCATGTTTTAAGGGATGGTTTTTTTCTGAAGATTTGGTTAAAGGTGTAACATTATCCTTGATCATATTTTTCCCTGACTTCAAATTACACAGGATTTTGGCCTTCTGATTTGATGCTCAATTTTCCCTTTCTGTATTAAAAAAAATATGTAATCTTTGATGGTGGTGTATGCCTTTTCCTAGTAGGAAGGACAGCATATTCTGATTGAAAACAAGCAAATGTACTCCCGTTTCCAAAACAACCAAGTAGCGCCTATTTCGTGTGTCCTAGTTTCTTCAGACTTTTATTTTCCTGTAGGAAAATTTTGCTGCTGTTTCCGTGTTTAACCTATGTATGCCTGTTTCGTTTAGGACAAGTTGTTCCTAGAAGGAATTGTATTTTATTGCCTCCAGCACTGCTCAGTGTCTGGTATAATGAATGCATCTTTCACTTCACCTGGGTTTGCCCTTTGCTACAACAGCAAACCTTTTACTCTGTGAATCCCACTGAAGTAACACTCTTTTGTTACAGGTCATGGATCTTCAGCCACGTTTTTAAAAGCTGGGTAACAGCAAGCTGCTTTGTGATGATAAACTACACCTGAGAAGAGTGCTTCATGAGATTCTGCCTTAAACCCTCCCTTTCCTTTGCCTGGAGATAGCCTGCTCATGAAATTTTTCTCTGACAACAACACAGAATATTAGTGGTGCTTGATGTAGTGAGGAAAAGCAGAGCAAGTTGTGTGCCTGTATTTGTTGTACTGTGACATCCTGGACTTCCTGCTGCATAGGAAGGGTATGCTCTGATGCCTCTGGATCATGTGCAGGTGTAGGATCACCCATGCCTCTAACATGGCTGCCAGGACCCTCCCAACACATCTGAGAGCAGCATGAACAGAAACCGAAAAGGTACCTTCTTCCTGATTTTTTAATTAAGTACCAGAATTAGGACATGCTGATAATAAATGATACTACCTACTTGAATATTGATGGGGAAAAGTCACCAGTCCAATAATTGTGTGCAGTGCCTTTGTGATGAGCTTTGTGATACAGAAAATTAAGAATGCAAGAGTAGAGGATTCTTGATAGGAGAAAAAAAAATGAAGGTGAGAACTCTGTCATGAAAAACATTTGTGGTTCTTAGAAAGGCGAAGATAGCTGATAATGGCAAGAAGGGAATAACATCTTTTTTATTATTATTATTTCATATAAGAGAATAAGTGTGGCTATTTTATAAGTGCAGCACATACATAATATAATACTATTTCAGTAAATTTTACATTTATTGTGTGAGAGTTCAGGCACTTTGTGAATCATTTGGCTTAAGAGTCTTAACTATCTGCAAGTCATTTAATTTTCTAAATTGACATTATAATCAGTGATGAAGCTTATATAATATTCTGCTTACTCTTTTCAGTCAGGATATTTTGAATTTTCTATTGAAGCCAAGGAGGAAGATACTCTTCCTAATAAGTGTAGTAGCACATATTTATCTTTTTTTTTTTTACGTAACATTATAAAGGTGCATATTTTCCCACCAACTGTCACATGAAAGTAGTCTAGAGTAGCTGATTCCTAGCTACTTCAGATTTTTTTTTTTGTTTCAGGCACTCTGTGACCTGTTCCTTGCCTCACACTATGCAGTTTCATGACCATTTCAATAAGAAGTTTTTATACCAAGCTTTTATTTACGGATGGTGTTTTTAGCCAACCAAATTTTCAGATTCAAGTTATATTTATTTCTGTGTTCACCTTTATTACAGTATCATATCTTCATGAAGAAGATGCTTGATTATAAATAGTTAAGTAATGAGGCAGCATAAGTGCCTCATTTTTCTAATGTTCATAAATAATACGTAGTTGTTAGAAAATATACTTAGCTTCTTTGAGTTTTAACTGATTTGTCTCTGGTGTTTTCAGAGAATCAAGAACCTTCTTTACAAAAGTGGGAGTGAAATGGCTGTGAGGTAGGAAGAGGAAACTCCATCTTTCATTCCAAAATTGGTTGAGTGTGCAGATGAGAGTGCCAGACTTGCCAAATACAACTGTCAGCATCATACTCTTTAATATGGAAAAAGTGTGATATAGGAATAAGAAGGGAGGATTTGTTTCCAGCTTTTCTCTATTCATGTTAGTCCTAAATGGTTTCATATAAGATGAATAAACCATTTTTAGTCTGACTAGAATGAGTAACATATCCAAAAAGTACATTAAGTATCCCTGATTCACGTAGGCTTGCTGAAAGTAATTTACTACTAAAGTGCTCAGTTGTAAAATCTGTTTTTCCTGAGCAAGTGATTAAACCAAAGAACTTAGTATCTAAAGCATTTAACATGTAAAAAAAAAATATATATATAACACTATTGCAAATGCTGCAGGGAAACCTTTATTTTTAGTTCAAGAAGACCATATGGATTTTATTTTGTTGTACTCATTGAATTCTTTCATTGGAAAAAATACCTCTGTCATTTAAAAATATATTATTATTTATGGGATTGTCTTACATAGCTATCTTATAACCTCTCCCTTTACACTCTTCTCCACTTTTTCTAACAATTATGTCAGCTTTTCTGCTTATATTTTATTTTATTTCATCTTCAATATTTTCTTTTATATTTGTATAATATTTTCTTTGCTACTAGCACTGTTCTTCTTTTACTACAGTATTTTTATTATTTAAGCACTAGAGAAGACAGGGATTATGCCTTAGAGCTGTTTCAATTTTTACTTGCCTATTCCAATAAGGATTCACTACTTTCACTGAAGTGAGTTGGCATATAAATACAATATCCCCACCACACTGTTGACTCTGGTATGAGACAGGATTGAAAAAGAGAAACTCTATGGAATGAATAGCAGCCACTAAAACACCCTATCATTCCCAGCACTGATGTGAATGCTGCTTCAAAGCTACATCAGTACAGCTGCTCTTTGGGCTTTTTTGAATCCATCAGTGGGAGCATTGACTTCTACACATCCCAAATCTGTTCCTGGTTAAGAGAGTAAAAAATTATCAGGTACCCTTTGGGTTACATAGCAAAAACTTCTGTTTAGCCTCATGAGTAGGAAATTACTGATGGTGTCAGCAAATGTACTTGAATTATTTTTTTTTAATCTCTGCTGTCAGAAACAATCACTTATTACAGTCATTTTCAATGGACAAAAGGATAATTTGGCCAGTGGGTTTGTAGCTAAATAAGTCCATAATTGCTAAGACTGTAAACCACTCTTACTTTAATAAGCAAAACCCAGATTCTCATTGTAAGAGTATCTAGATAATGGGTACAACTTATTTCAGGAATGAGAATGCTCACACTAAAAAAATCTTTGTTGAAAAATGTCATTTAAGGCAAACTTTGGAAGATATCTAAATAATGTACTATATTCAGGTTAAATTCATAAGGGCATTTTTTATTCATTGACTTAAAATTTAAAAATGTGCATTTTTATTAAAAAGAGAAAAAATCATGGGAATTTATTTTGTGGGTGCCATTGTCACTCTCACAAGTAAGCAACAAAACCTTTGTGGTTTTTGCAGTGACTTTTTAGCCACCAGTCAGTGGCTTATTCCCTGAAAAACTTCAGGCATGTCTGATTTGAGAAGAACAGTTGACTTTAATCTCAAGAGCAGCACTGGGTGTGCTCCACAGAAAAGTCTCTACATATGTTTTAACTTCAAGTTTCAGAAATACTTTAGGTAATCTGAAAGCACAAAGCTTAAAACATTGTGACTTCAAAAAAAATTATAAAAGAATAGAATCATATATAGTAGCCAGTATTTATTGCATAAAATACATTATATCAATCATTAAGTAATTATTATTAATTGTAATAGCATAGAATGAATTGGGTTGAAAGGGAGCTTAAAATTATCTAGTTCCAAAACCCCTGTCATAGGGAATCCTAGTAATATACTAACATATTAAAGATATTTTAATATATTTTATTAATTAATCAAAGATTTTTGATTTATATGTATTCTATGTTAATATAAAATATTAGATAACTTGATAAAACAATTTAATATATTATATATATATCAGTTTTTTAATATAACATATAATTCCATTTCTCTCTATATACATTATCTATGTTATACCAGATTCTTCTATATTAAATATTATGAATTAATGCACAGGAGGAACTAGAAGCTTTGATCCACTCTCAGAGCTATGATACCATTGAAATAAGCATCACCAGGTGGGATGAGTTCTGCAACTGGAGTGCTGGGATGGACAGTCACAGGCTCTTGAGGAGGGACAGGGAGGGCAGACAAACCAGGGAGGCAGTACAGTATCTAAGGGAGGGATTGGGTTGTGCGGGGCTTGCAACTGGTGATGACAGCTGAGAGACTTTGTGTAAGGATGAAGGGGAAAGAAAATAACATGTGCACAATCCTTGCCCTTAGGGGTGACTTTATGTCCCAGAGGCCAACTGGGAATATCATGCAGTGGTTACAAGCAGGTCCAGGAAATTCCTGAAATATGTTGAAAATAACTTTTGGTGCAGTTACTAAGAGAGCCAGCTGGAAAGGATTTGTCCTAGATTTATTGTTTGCAAACAGAGGGGGACTTGTGGTCTAAGATGGGTGGGTACCTTGGTCACAATTATAATGACATTGTTGAGTTTGAAATCATGGGTGAGAGGAGAAAAGCTGTTGGCAAAACTTTGGCCTTACGTATGGGCACAGAAGATTTTGGGCTGCTAAAGAAACTAGTTAGTAAGGTAATCCACCTTTGAAGTTATTGATGTCTATAAATGCTGGTTACTTTTTAAGAGACATCTGTTAGGAGAGTGGGAGAAGGCAATCCCAAAGTGTCGAAGGCCAATGCAAAGGGACAGAAGCCCAGCTTGGCTGAGCAAGGATCCTCCTGAACAACTTAGGTGGAAAAGGGAACTGTATGGACATTGGAAGCAAGGACAGACAGGGCAGGAGGACCACAGGGCTATTGCTCACCACTATAGGGAAATAATTTGTATGGCTACTGCTTGGTTAGAAATCTGTTGTCTTGTGAAGGGCAGAAGGGGTTGTTAAAAATATGTTTACAGTGAAAGTTACAAAGTAAAAGTATATATAAAGAAAAACTAACAAAACAAATAAAGATTTTAGCATAACCAAATTTATCCTGTTCCAGTTCCTATAATAGTTATTTGCTTAATTTTTGTTCTGCGTGGCCTGATATACAAATAGTCCCAGTAGAAAACATGTTGGACAGCAGCTGCATGTCTCAGTCAGTTACAGGGGGAGATGAGTGGACTGTGTCCAGAACGCTGTTTTGCAGCTGTAACAAAATGGGATTGGCTATTTAGTAATCATGACATGTGGGTTCTCATTTTCATATTTTCCTTTTGGTATGTTACTCCTCCCATGAGATAACTGAGCTGACTCTCCAGCAATTCCCAATGCTCAAGTAACTCTGTATCATTTCACTGTTTGGTCTAAATGAAAACAGTTAGTAATTCTGATCACTGAAAATGAAAAATGTGAGATAAATACACTGTATTGAAGTATTTTTCATGCAATTTTAAAATATGATTTTTTATAGGAGACAATATCTTATTCCAAATTTTATTTTCTACAGTTTTATCTGATATTTTAATGCATTTCAGATTATGATTTAATCATTAAACATTCTTTCTAGACAATGTCAATCAGCATTGTGGTCACTTAAACATTTTAGAAGTAATCATATACTAGTAGGTAAAAGAAGTTCAACTTTTTATTACTTTTCAGATACAGTAAGTGCTTTCCACTGAAAACCACAGGGAATTATATATTATAGAGTATTATATTCTTAAAGTGCAATTTTCTCAGCTTCTGTGTTGTAATGTCTGACTTAAAATAAAATGTTCTTTGTAAATATGTATAATATTTATGTAGTGAAAACACCTCAAATGTCAATATCTCAGATGTTATTCCGTGTTTACAGCAGTATCAAAAGGTAGAATTACTTTTTATTTAATCCTTAATGTCACACACCATAATTATCTAATGTAAATCTCAATACTGTATCACTTTACTATTCTGTGTCACCTCAAAATCTGAGTATATGATACATGAATATATGTGAGTTTGATCCATATCTTCATATTATTCAGCTTGCCAACTTTTAACCTTGTGTTGTAACTCACCCATGAGACTCAGACCTTCATCAGAAGTCCATTATCAGCAATTCTACAATCTTGTTTTGCTGCTTTCTAGACCTTCCTTATCTTCTTATTTCTATAGCTCTGAAATAGGCAGAATCAGTTTTGTAACCTGTTTCATCTCAGAATTCCTTAAGAAAATTCAGAATACTGTGAATAATATCTATATTATTAGTAGTAATGTCAATATTATTATTTATATTAATGTTAATAATAATCCCTGTACTCATAAACTAGGCATAATATTAAAATATATGAAGTATGAAATATTTTAAAAGCATGATTTTAGGTTGATGTTTATATTGTCAGCAGCCCAGGTTTTAATATGATTCTTCCAAGCTGGCTGTTCAATTACTTAATTACTTTTTTGAAATCATCAAACACTTGTTTAAAGAAAATTCAACTATCTCAAGATAAGAGATACTAAAAATCTGAGAGATGATACATACCCATGAGATTAATACTGAATACTCTCTAATCAGGTAGAGCTGAATTACAAGTGGATCATCTATACCTCAGGTGAGAGCTTTGGATGCAGGACAATTTTGGGCTTCATTATGTGATAATGGAAAAAGAAAAAGCACCTTGAAAGTCCAGTTCACATAGAACATTCTTTCGAGAAAGCTTTAGAGGATTAAAAATATAAAATTGAAAAAAACCAAAACGGGGATGATTTAGGAGCTCTTCTAACAAACTCAGAAATTAAATTACCTTTGCTAAAATATTCAGAAATGTTGCTAGCCGAGGCTGGGTTTGTCCCACTTTAGGGACAGAAAGAGAGCAGCCAGAAGCATCGCAGTGAGGGGACAAACTCTTCTACTTTATTTACAATCTAACTGCTTTATACATTTGTACAGAGGTCCAGAGATTGGCTACAGAGGTCGCCACCTCTCAACCAGGATGGTGGACATCACCATCAATCATTTCTTCTCTCAGAGGAGAAGAATGCAAACATTCTAAGAATAGGCATTATTTACATGAAGGCTGCATGAGAAAGTTCTACAGAAAGACAAAAGACAGAAAACTCAGGGCAACACAGACGTTTAAACATATAAAGAGGTTAAAGAACCAAAGATCTGACAAAGCCAAAATAAAGTAAAAGAAGGGATGAGTAAACCTAAAGATAAATTAGGAGTCAAACCTCAGAAAATTTTAAATGGGAGGAGTACACTTTCATATTAAACAGGAAAGCGCAAGTAAAAATATTAAAGAATAATCAACAGAAGTGGCTTCATTGAGTAGCTTAATTCTCCTCTTGTAAATCAATGCATTTCTACAATGAACTTGCCAGTGAAAAGCAGTGAATTGCATTCTAAATGGGTATATTGTGATTCAGTTTATTAACTCTTGACTGGGCTCTACTGGCTTCAGATTCATTGTTTTTCATTCCTCAGAATAAAATGATAAAGTCTTTCCAATCTAGCTGATATGGAATGCAAAAGACAGTGAAATACACAGTCACAGTTCTGAATTTGTGTAATGGTTTAACCCCAGACATAACTAAATACCATGCAGATGCTTACTCACTGGCCCCCTGGTGGGATGTGTTGAGATAAGAAGAGCTTAATGATTGAAATAAAGATAATAAAAATAA
>VZDJ01000623.1:13800905-13850663 GCA_008694505.1 Cyanoderma ruficeps
ATAAAAATAAAAATAAAAATATAATAATATTAATAATAGTATTGGTGGTGGTAGTAGTAATAGTAATAATAGTAATAGTATTAAAACAAAGAGCAGAGAGGAGGAATAAAACCCCCGGGAAAAACAAATGAAGTACAATGTATTTGCTCTGCATCTGCTGAGACTAATGCTTAACCTGTTCCCAAGTAATGACTGGCCCCTTCTGACCGAAACCCCCCCGGCTTATATACTGGACATTCATGGTACAGAATATCCACTTGGCCAGTTCAGGTCACCTGTCCTGATAATGCTCTCTCACAACTTCTTGTGCATCTGCCCACCAGCAGAGCATGGAAAACCTGAAAAGCCCTTGACTCTAAGCACTGCTCAGGAACAACAAACAAATCAGTGTGTTATTATTCTCATACTAAATCCAAAACACAGCACTGTAGCAGCTACTAAGTAGAAAATTAACTCTATCCCAGCTGAAACTCTCCAAGGAGAGTTGCTAAATCTTTAATTATTTAGACTCTTGGAGAGATATAGCCTAAAGCTACAACCATTGTTAATTGAAACTATACGAATTGAAAAGATACTATTTTTCTATACGAAAAATAAAATGTTGTGAGTGGAAAGAAAATTGAACTAAGAAAAGCAGTATTCATCTCACACTTCTGAACCTGGAAATCTAAGCAATAATTGAGGATCTCATAAAGATCAGTACTGTCTTCTTAACAAACTCACTAGTGAGCCTCTAGTGTTTTTCTGATTGGTAGGAATTTTGGGACTAGCAGATTCTTAAAATTCAATGATTTACTACTGGTTACAGTGGAGCATCCTATCCTGAAGTAATGTAACTTTGATTGAGATCAGAGAAGTAGGGGTTGATTTGCACTGCTGTGTCAAAGGCCAAAGAGATTTTCTGAATAACCATTATAAAACCATCAGTGATAATCAGAATCAATAGTTGTATTGATATGTGTAAAACTATAGTATGGTGCATGGTTCATCAAGGTTAAATCACAGATAGATAAACCCATCTAACCTTTCAGAACTCTCTTTGAACCAACTCTAAGGATGGAATATGACAGAGTTGAGCAGCCAATACTTGCTAGTAGAATTATTTTATGTACTTCTATTTTTAAAAAAGAGGCAATAGATAACAGAGTAACAATTGCCCTCCAAATATCATAATTAGCTAACACATATTAGTGAAGACGTTCTGAATAATTGTGCTAGTATGAAACTA
Organism: Cyanoderma ruficeps; assembly: GCA_008694505.1. Lineage (NCBI taxonomy): Eukaryota > Metazoa > Chordata > Aves > Passeriformes > Timaliidae > Cyanoderma > Cyanoderma ruficeps. The sequence goes on from VZDJ01000623.1 coordinate 13,802,134, forward strand.
TGCATGAAGGGAAAATGCTAATATATGCACTTGTCAATATCTCATGCAAAAATATTGCTCTAAGTATCATCAAAATTGCCAATATATTTAAAATACAATACACATGTGACAGTACAAACTTCCTTTTCTCAGAATATCTCCCAGTTGTAATGTCTAAATAGAAAAAAATAACATAATCTAATGAATATTGATCTAAACATGAAATGAGACTTCTCAGAAAAAAGATATTTGCTATGTTTCTAGAAGGATTCTGTAATACTGCATGTGATCGTCAAAAGTAGAAGCTAAAATAAAAGAAAGTATCTTAAAATATTTTACTGATAAGAACAGTTCCTGTCATTACAAGAAAGACAGGCTATGAAATTACTTTAGAGTTAGGGTTCAAAAATTCAATAGTCATTGCTTTTTCAAATTGTATTTGCAATTGCAAAATAATTGCATCCTATTGTAGGCAATGAGGTGAAAATTAACATTAATATTCATTGGAACATGTCGAATTCTGAAGTCATGGCATTTATCAGGATTGAGAGAAGACTAATTATGTTAATTACAAATCAAGCAAAATTTTCTATTACAACTGAGGTGGACATGAAACAAGTCCTATAACAGTCTAGATAAGTGAAATTTAAAATTAATGGAAGTGTTTTATTTGTTTTCCCTTTTTTGTATTAAGACAGCAATTGCCATAACTTAATTAGCACATGAGGGAAGTCAACATTCAAAGGATCAAATAATATGCATTTACCTACAGAATGCATCTTTCAAAATATAATGTAGCCCTCCACCTCTTAATCATGTTTTCTGGACACCTTCATACAGAGATTCCACAAAGTTTCTTTAGGCACAAGTTGGAAGTGCAAGGTAAATATCAAAGAGTAACACACTTAGGTCAAAGGAGTTACTCAGCTGACCAACAATGTGTTCACCATCTCCAATAAAGTAGTCGGAGGCTCTTTTCAGGCTTCTCAGCTGTCAGGGAGGTCAGGCAGGTCAGCCTCCATTGCGCCTTTGAATGGACTGATACACGTTGCTGCTGAGCTGCTCTCTTCTGACTTACTGTTTGGGGTTTTTTTTTCCTTAGGATTTTATATATTTTCCTTTCAGTGTTTTTCCTCTCCAACCTTTGAACTGCTAACTATCCCTGTATCAGCAATCTTACCTGTCTCATCTTACATAGCTGTGCTCTATGTAGTTTTTCACCGCCCTTTTTCACAACATGGAAGTTTTCATGTTTGAGGCAAGGTTATGGAGTTGGACTATATCAAAATTATATCATACCAAAAACCTCGACTCACATACACCGGGATCCCTAGGTCCTATAAGTTCCCATAAGTTTGGTAAGTTCTTTTGACCTTGCCATCTATTAATCTATTCTATTTCTCTTTGAGTTTATATATATATATATATATTAGACATCTAAGTCTAAATAAGGAGTAAGGGGTTTTGCAGTTTGACTGTATTTTAAGTGAATGAAAGCAATTCCATTAAGTTTTGTCACCTTTTCTCTGAATCTTTTTTACTCTACAGTATCATTTTTGAGGTGAAGCAGTTTGAATGATATTTTGTTTCTGAAATGTTGATACTCTGTCGTGCGTGAGAGACAATGAAACAACAGATTTACTCATGTAAGAGTAGGCAAACTCTGCTGCTTGCACACCTGAGAGGCATTTTCAAGACTTTAACTCTTGACCTAGAAGAAGGAGCATTGAAATCAATAATAGCTAGACCTATGTAGAAAAGAATAATCATACTGAAACCTACCAGATAATCATGACTGACCTTGATCATCCAGAACTAATTCACAATGGCTTAAAGTAATCCTTTCCTACATTTTATCTTGAACTCACAGAAAAGTGCTGATCTCTGTTATCCAGTACAAGGCATGCTCTGTCTCAAATAAGAAAGTTATTCCTTCACAGATGCTCTATTTACCATTATTAATACCATCCTTGATCATAAGACAGAACTCAAATCTTGTTCAGCTCAAACTGCAGATCAAATTATAATCTTCCCTTAGAAGTTTAAGGCAGAATTTAAAGGGCTTTCTTTCAAAATACTAAGACTATATATTTTATAAAACTAGAAAAAAATGCCCAGATATTTCTTTTGTTATTATAATGTCTTCCTTACTGTTTCATGCTCCCAGGCTCCTGGATTAGAACCAGTTAGAAATATGAGAAAAATAATTTAAACCTAAAAATTAATTTAGTCACATCCCAGTAAGAAGGTAGATGGCAGATGTTAATAAAAGAAATTTTAAAGAAAGGAAATCCTCTACAGGAATTGAATCCACACCCTTTCATAACACTGTCAATTACCCTATTCACAAGGCAATTGTAAGCAAGAAGCACAACAGGATCAGGTGTTGTATTAGCCAACAGAGGATGCTCTTTGATCCTTATGAAAGTAATAAAAATATATTAAGAGAAGCAAAGTAATTAAAATTTTCCATGATTATAGAATGCAGATGAAGTGTTTCCCCTTGGTCATTCTAAGGACTATGTGTGTATAATTTAATGACATTCAGAGGAAGTACAGCACACATCTGCTTCTCAGTGGCAAAAAATACCTGAAAATAAAGAAACCTTTTTTTTCCAGCTTCAGTTCTGTAAATTCTGTTTAGGATAATGATAGTATGTGATTAGCAGAGACGATCTTCTTCCCAAAATACCAATAACATTCAAATGTTTGGATTGCTGCAATGTCTGCATAAGATATTTAAAGCTACATCATACAGTTCGACTCACTGGGAATACGATTTAACTGGGAAGAGTGTCTAAATGTTATAACAAGTCTATTTCATTACTACTACTACTTTTTTTTTTTTTTTCATTTACAGGGCTTATTCTCAAAGTCAGAGCTCTTTTTACATTGTCAAATAATTGCTTCATTGCTTAACCTACATTATTTTAAGTAGATGATTTCTACAGTGAATAGCTTTTATTTCAGGACTTGAACTACAATGTTAACAGATATAAAGAATAACGTGACAGATTCAGAGATGAGTATCTGTACTTATAAACATCCAGTAAATATCCGGATGAAAGACTGAGTGACAGCATCAAAGTATTTCTTCAGCCAACAGTTTTTATTATGTGAAAAAAACGTATCATTTAAATTTAGTCATCTAAGATCCTTACATTATGATACTTTTCATTTTGGACTTTCTGAATAGTCTTTGAAGAGAACCAGATGTTTTCTAAGGCTGGTGCAGAGCTTACACTAGTCCTATCATTTGAAAGAATCTATAGAATGATTAGCCTTATATCCAAAGTTAATTGAGATTAATTACTTTGTCTACCTCATTCCTGAGTATGTAAATAAACTTTTTTGAATACATTTTTTTAGTTTGTAGTGAGATCTAACTTATTTATCCATAAATCCAGAGTGGATCAATACATGTCAATAGAGTAATCAAAGACAAATATTTACTCCAGCCAAACACCTAGCTGTTAAAATCAGGCTAACTGTTTTTCAGCTTTTACTAAGAAACCACCCACTGAATGAAGAATGCATTGTACAAAATTAGAAAAATAAGACTTGAGTTTAGGTTATCACAATCACAAAGTATTTGTTGATACTTTGACTTAGAAAGTAATACTAATAGAAAAAACTTGTTAGTACATCACCCATATACCAGAATTAAAATAAAAGCCTTCTCATGCTTCACTTTTCCAGTTAAAAATAAGCAGAAAACCTGCAATATTATGGGTATATGTAGGGGTTTTTTGTATATATTGATTTGCTAATCATTGAAAATAACATTTTTCAAGGAGGTCTACTTTCATCAGCTAAAGGTTTTGTGCCATTATTTGCTCCTTTTTAATCAGTTTGACAAAAGATACGATCTCCTCCTTGCAAAACATCTTGATCACATGATGTATTTTACTAGAAAATAACTTATAAATTATTTTTTCCTGTTGCTTTCTTGTTCTGGGCTTTTGGCTAGTTTGGTAATTATTGTTCACTACAGTAATTTTAAAACAAATTTCTGCACTTGGGTCAGAGTTTCAAAAGGCATCTTGTAGATGTTCAGAAACCCAGTTTACCAAGTGAACATATCTCAAGCATATCAGTCTTGGAGTCTGTAAAGTCAGGTAAGGAGAGCACTCTCTACATCCTCATGATGTAAAATATAGATGTATGTTTGACTAATATTTCTCCTCCAGCCAGACTATAAATTATTGTTGGAGTGAAACCAACAAGAGTGGAGACAGGATGAGTAGATAATTTTCTGTATTGAATATTGTTGAAAGTTTAAAAAAAAAAAAAGAATGCTTTTATTCTTGCTTTTTTACGTAAACCTCTTGAAATAAGTCATAAGCTTTTTTGTTCTATGGAAATATATTGTCTGAATTGTATTTCTGAGTTGATTAATGTGACTAGCTACTAGGGTGTTGGCTGTAGAGAAGGAGTAAAGGCTTTGTATCAGTAGGGCTTTCTTCTCTCAGGGTGATAGCCTCTTTCCAAGGACAGCAGCAGACAATGTTAGCAGACAATGCCATTCTTATCCTTTCTTGTTCTAAAACCCACTTTGTAGCAGCAGTCCAGAAGCCCAGTTGTAAGTTAATAATTAGAAAGGAAGGATTTTAAAGTTCATGCTTTTCTGTGTGGCATGTACAATAAAATCATATCTCAACATGCAGTGTCCAACACCAGTCAGTGGCCCAGAAACACTATCATGAGTAAAAGTTTACACTATTCAAAACACTTCAAATCTCCACATTAAGGCTGATTTTGCTTTTTCTAGGAAGTATTCATAAATAGTTTGGGTTTGGCCTTCTTTTTTTTCTTTTCACAAACAGCAACGTAATCTTTGAGAAATCAGCTGAAGGATTGAAAAGTGTTAGCACTCAGAAAAGTGTGATGTTGCAGGTATAACAGCAGGCAGACTCAGGGCCTAGACAACAGGAGGAAAATCAAGCTCTTGGGACACATAACCCCTCAAGTCCTGGAATCTAGAATAAAGACAAAGGCAACTGAGGAAACTTCTAATGTTTTATAACACTATTTTTTAAAATTTATTCTTATATTTAAAGTAAAAAAGAAAGCCTACCCCCTTAACATGATGAAATAAAGTGACTCTGGCTGGTGTTTTTCAAATGATTCAATATTTCTTTGGGAGAATGTGTATGCAATTTATTCCTAGGCACACCTGCAGTTAGGCTTGCTTCATTGTCCTTGAATTATCAATATTTAGGAGAAGATAAACATGAAAAGCAACAATTTATTGACATGAATATGCTTCCGTCACAGCACAGATGCATATATTGATGAAGGGCACTTCATCCTTCCAGCAGCTTACACAATACCCACACTGCAACGGTACATAGGTACCAATAGGTACATAGGTACACAATATTGCTACATATTTACAGCTTACTACAGCTTACTTGACAGAGCAGACCTGAAATACTAGCAGCATTAACAATTGCATTCCTTCCCTGGACTGAAGGCTACTGAACATTCATTTTACTTTTACTGCATTGTCTCCAGGCCTGTCCCCAGTGTATCTACAGCACCCTACAGGAGCAATAGCACCATAGCATCATGGGGACTGGATCTCAGCCCATCTGCGCTTGCTGTTGCATTTACCTGAATATGTCAGTCAATAAATTACAGCAAACTGAACACATGATGCAATGTGAAGGTTATTTTTTGTCTGTACCTCATCACCTATAGAGCAAAAAAATCTGCTCTGGAAATATTTATTTTTTAGCATGCTTATGTTCTGGCAGCAGTATACTTTTATGAAAAGCATTTTCTAAGTATACTGAAACCAATATGCAGAATGTGGGCAACTGGTTCTCTATTCAAAAGTGTTAACATGTTAATCACTGAGATAATAGCTTTCTTATTTATTTGTTGTTTGGGGTTTTTTTATGGTTTTGGTTTGGTTTTGGTTTTTAATAAAACAAACAAACCAAAATACCCCAACAAAATAAAACAAACAAAAAACCCTGCACCAGATCTCCAGATCTCCTTTACCTGAAAATGGATTTTTTTTTAAATTATGTCAAGAAATGAGGATTCACTGATCCTACTTTTTTTTTTTTCCCTATTTTTAGACAGGTATTTGTACCAGGTTTTGGAAAGAGAGCATGGTGGGAAAAGACACAAGGCAATATATTTATTTTTCCAAATTGTTAGTTGTTTATCATGTTGCAGATGTGTGGAGTTCTTACATATGCAAATTCATAAATATATATCTATTTTGATAGGTTGTTTATCTTGAAGAATATTTTTAGAACCATACCAATTTTGAACTTTTAATCACAGAATATTTTTTCTTCTTGAGCATATATATATATATATTTCTTTCATTATGAACCAAGAGAAATAATTTCACATAAATGTCTTTATTCCTCTATGGTTAGATGATATCTTTTTAGATAAATAAGTAAGATGAAATACACAGAGTAAATGTAAAAATTGATATAGGTAAAAATTAAATTACCTGACAATAGCAATTGTTATACCTTTAATTTGCAGTCTGGAAAGCATTGCACTTATATATTTAAATTTTGTTTGTAATATAATTGTATTCACCAATGACTTGACTCAGTCTTTACATTTTTTAAAGTGTCAATGATTTTAACAAATGGGTAAAATTTTTAGCACTGGACAAATGAAAGAACAAATAAGAGTATTTTACAAGTCACGTATTACTCTGGGCTGTGTGAGCTGTTGTCTGTCATATGGGAACAAAGGACACATTCCCTGCTTCTCTTCTAGCTTATTCCCTACTGCTTCTGTTTAGATTTCCTACTTTGGGGGAATCAAATGTCCAATTGCCATTTTATCTTGTTAATATTCCAGAACACCATATTGCTGTCCCACATAAACCTAACAGCTCAGACTTCAGGGGATTCATCTTTCTGCGCAGTGTGTAGGGGTATTATCTCTCATTGACACAGCACGGGCTTCTTGCACACCATAGCTACCATATGAAAGTAAAATGTACACTTTAGATCTTGTTATATTTTGTGGGTCTGATTTACAGAAAAACTAAATAACTGCAATGATAAATCTATCGAATGCAAAAAACATGTTTGGAACCACAGTATGTGGTTTGTAATAGAATTAACTATACAAAAAAAGAGCTTTCTATATGTCAGTATTTGTTGAAATACAGTGGAAAAAACCCTTGGGAAACACAAATCGTACTGTATTTTTCAAAAAGCATGCAGGAATGTGCTTATAAATACTTTTAAAATTATGATGATTGTCAAACTGAAAGCATGCTTGTGGCTCCCTTGAAAATTGTGTTTTGGGCAGTTGGTGCTCTATAACGATCAGAGATTTAGTTGAAACTTCTCTCTATATGGAAAATTCATTGTGAGTTCCAGGTTTTGTTTTGATTGATTGATTAGTTTTTTGGTGGTAGTAGGTTTTTTTCAGTTTAAAGAACTTCTTAAAGATCTATTTTTTTTAAGATTAAGATAAATGTTCAATTCAGATAAAAATCACTAATCATTTTCACAGAGAGTTTTTGGTCTCCTGTTATTAGGGTTTCATTAGAGACTGTCTACTTTTCATCCTGCACCATCAGAAGGGATGACAGAAGCCTTCAGCAGAGCCTGTCACCCTTATCAGGGTTTAGAGTGTGATTTGAAGCACGGTGAGCTCACAATTCCTTCAACATAGCCCCTGACACACACCAGCAGTCACTTCTGAATCTGTTTATGATTCTGGGACCATTTCAGCTTAGGGAATTCCTCTTTTTAGCCTCTCAGAAGTTAGGCTGATATAACATGCATACAGGCATATGATTGCCCTCTTTTCAGGTGGAATAGGGTTAATTTTCTTCTTAGTAGCTGGTGTAGTGCTGTGTTTTGGAGGTGGCATGGGAATAATGATGATAACACACTGGTGTTTTGCTTGTTGCTGAGTAGTGCTTACCCTATGTCAAGGATCACAGGAACAGCCAGCCAGCAAGTGAAAAATAAGCCAAGAGAGAGCATTCCTAGGAAAGGTGACCAAAAAAACATCTGGCCAAAGGGATACTCCATACTGGCATGTCAGCCCCAGTATATAAACTGAGTGAGTTGGCCAGGAAAAGCTGCTGGTCACAGTTCAGGGATGGGCTGGCATAGGCCACTGGATAGTGAGCAATTTTTTTGTAGATCTCTTCTTGTTTCTTGGGGTTTATTTCTCTATCTCTCTATTCTTTACATTATTATTATTAATAATAATATTATTTCATTTTGTTTCAGTTATTAAACTGCCCTTATCTCAAACCAAGAGGCTGGGGATTTTTTCTGATTCTCCTCTCTATTGGTCAGGGAGTGAATAATTGAGCAGCTGTGCAATAGTTTGTCGCTGTCTGGGGTAGAAACATGGCAATGGTACATACAAAGAAACTAAATGCAAGATTAAGTACACCTTCTGTAATATCAATCCACCTGAGCTCAAGGATTTTTGGGAGCAATTCATCAAGAAACTGATTTCAGTAAGGAGCATGATCCAACAGGAATTATTTGGAATAGCTCATTAGCCTTGTAACATGGGGGTGCCCAAAATCTTTGACTTTGTTTAGTTACTTTATGTTTAAGCTTTAATTATTTTTCCCTTTAACTTTTACTTCAGAATGCTTTGTACATGCAACTTTATGAATCCATATCATTACTTTTATATCTATATAGAACTGTATACAAATGCAAAGTTATATATAAACATACTTAAAGTTTATATGTAAATATTAAATTTTATAAATATTTGTGTACTTATTTACATATATATGTGTATGGAAAATTCTTTATATTTTCAGGCGTGAGCACTTCCTAATTTGAAGGCAAAAATGTGAACAGTCAGAGGCTGCTCAGGGAGCAAATGAACATGAGGGTTTCAACAAATGGAAACTTACCAACTAGAAAGTCATATGAAAATGTGTGGAGTATGATACTGACAAAAATGGCATCTGTTGTTTATGGGTTCCTTTTCTGTCGTTCTTGATAAAGGGGAAAGTGTGGATGGTCACAGTCACACTGTGCAGGCACAGGGTTGTATGAAAATATTTGGGATTGTGACTTGTCAAAAATTATGGCTTCCTGTCAAATGCTAAGCAGCATTGTAAAAAACTAAAACTAGACAGGTGTAATCTGTGGGGCCCAATGTGATACAACCATGCCCAATGTGATACAACCATGCCTGCTGAGAGACCTGGCACCGTAAAACCACTCTCAGTTATTTGTTAAAGGTCATGGCAAGTGGAGGAGGCCCTTGAGGCTTGGAAGAAAGTAATGATAGTTGTCATCTTCAGGAAGGGTATGAAGGAGGATCTGGTGATCCTCTACTGAACTAATGAGTCTCACCTCATTCCCCAAGAAGGTGGTGAAGCAAATAATCCTGGAAACCTTCACTAAAATATGAATAAGGCGGTGGCTCTTGGGTGTTGTCAGTACAGATTTATGAAGGGGAAAGCATGTCTAATCAACCTGATAATCACCTTCTATGATGAAATGGCTGGCAAGGTAGATGAGGGCAGTGTGGTAGATGTTCTATAACTTGACTCCAGCAAGGTTTTCCACAATGTCACATTATTTAATTGATAAACTGTTGAATTCCACACTCATTAAAGGGACAGTGAAATTATTTGTAAACTACCTGAACTGCCAGGATCAAAAGTGGATCCATTAGTGGAGCAAAGTTCAGCTGCAGGGCAGTCACTAATGGTGTGCCCTAGGGGTCAAGATTAGACCAATACTTTTTCACTTAATTAATGATGTGAATGATGGGATATACTGCACCAAAAATGAGTTTCCAGAGGATAGATCAGATTGGTTAGATCAGATCATTGTGCTGCCATTTGAAGGGATCTCAACAGGCAGAGAGGAATTGTAGTGGTTTGAAAGCAAAACCAGTGAGACACTCCAAGTCAGAAATACAATTTAATAGGAAGGGGAGAAAAAAAGTAAAATAAAATAAATGCAATAATACAAAAGACTGTTGACAGAGTCAGAATACAACCTGACACCCTGTTGGTCAGGGTGCTGGAAACAGTCCAAAAGTAAGCCCTCCCGGAGTGGCAGATGTGGTCCTGTTGGAAGTAGAGATGGTCCTGTAGAGAAAAAGGTCCAGAGGTGGGTCCAGTCTTCCTTTGGGAGTCCAGTGGGAACACTGGCTGCCTGGTGACACTTGTGGCTCCTTTTTATCTAGGTGGAAATGGTTGGCTCCTCCTTCCTGGGTAGAGCATCTCACAATGGGATGATGTAATGTACCATGTCATTGGTGAGCTTTAATGGCCCATTAACAGAAGATATGCCCATGGAGGTAGAGGAAGTCTGAACAGAGATAAGAAACAATGCCCCACCAGGTATAAACAGCTGGCTTGTTATCACAAAGGCAGCCACTGCCTCCCTCCTGGAGTTACAACAGATAAAGGAAAAACACTGCCCCAACTGAGTTTCAACAGATGGAATAGAATAATTTTTTTTTTTTTGGTTACAAAACCCAAGACAAAATCTTACAAACTTCAGAAAAAGGAAATGTCAAGTATATCTCAAGGTAGCAGTATCTGGAGAAGACTTTGCAGAAAAAGACCTAGTGATCCTGGTGTGCAGTTGAATGTCTGACTTTGTGGCCAACATCCTCCTGGGATGCATAAGGAAAAGTGTTTCTTACAGGCTGAGGAAGGTGATCCTTCCACTCTGTTCAGGCCTTGTGAAACAGTTTTGGAGGGCAGTTCTCAGTCCTGGTTTTGCCAGTTCAAGACATGGACTGGAGACAGTCCCATGATGGACTACAAAGATAATCTTTGCTGATCACTATCAAGAGACTGGATCACCTGTAGTATGAGGAGAGGCTGAAACAACTGGATCTGTTTAGCCTGGGGACAAAAAGGCTTGAGCGGTATCTCACTCATGTATAAATACCTGCTGGGGGAATCAACAGCCTTGATATGTGAGGAAAAATCCTTGCATGGCTGTGAACACAGAGACAAAAATAACAAAAAAAAAGAAATGTAAATTAATGCAAAATTACCTTGGAGTTGAGAGATATCTGTTGCAAGAAAGAGAAAAGCACTCTCAGACAGGCTAACTTCTATCAGCATGAAGAGATTCAGAAAAACAGGAGGGCAAGTTAATTTTATTTCTTCTTCCTGTTGTTTTGCTTTCTCTGCTCTGTTTCTTCTTCCATCACTCCCATTTTTTTTTTTAATTGTATTATTCATTCATGAAAGATAAAAATCTATCTAAATAAAAACCTATCCAAAACACCATTAGAACTGAGGATTTCATCATTGATATCCTTCCTTTTCTCCCCTTATTCACCCCTAATTCTTTCTTTTGTTTTACCTTCTCTCATATGATTGTACTTATGTGTAGCAAAACTCTTCAGGGGCAGGGATTATAGCTAATTTATCTGCTTGTATAATATCTCAGGGTAATGACAGATTAAACAACAATACCTTAGGGTAGACAAGGCAGTTGAAGATAGGAAAAAAAGGTTTGCAAATATTGCTGTTTTTGTAGAGTGTTTAGTCAGAAAGAGAGCTGCTGTTTTGTCACCACAGTGTAATGACAGATCTCCTACTTTGTTTGGTATTTGAAGGTCACAGAGTAGAATTTATTTTAAAGTTCTTAAGATATGTTCTCTCTAACCTTTCCTATAAATATCCACTTTCTCATATTGAATACCAGCAATAGATTTTAATTTTAACCATGATAGAAATATAGTTTTGCAGAGACTTCAAAAAAAGTCTTCTTAAAGCCTTGATATAATAACCTGAATTTCACTGTGCCCTAAGCTTTGTTCTTCATGTGTTAAAAAATACTAGGAAAAATGTAACTTGTTTATAATTGTCCCATAAAATGATAGTTTATGTCTTCCAGTAATTGCTATGAACTCAGACAAAAATCAAAGTGACTTCAATGACATCAATAGTATTATAAAAATTTTTGATATTTTAGAATACTTAAAGTAAACTGCGGCTCAGATGGAATAAACCAGTACTACATTCACAAATCTATCCTTAATATAATTTTTAATAGTATTTAATTCAAATGGCAAAATTTTCAAGAACTTGTATTATTTAAAAAGAAAATAATGATATACACTTGTATTTTCTCATCATCACAAATTATGAACCAGAATCCCTCAATAAAAGCATATGAACTGTCATATAAAACATATGGAAATGCAATTTATTTCTAGTTAGGTCACAAAAACCACAGAAGAATATATTTGCTTAAGATGGAAGTTATTCTGTTTTCTACCATCCTCAAATACACCATATTAATTTACACTCAATATAACAATTACATTAAACATTAAAGAACAGATAAATCTGAAATATTGTACATCATTCATCATCTAGGGAGCACTCTTTGTCTGCAATATCCGTGGTTAAAAGTGAAGATTCTTAAGGACTCTTCTAAGTAAGAGATTAAAATAACCCACAACAATCACAGAAACAAAAGCAGAAGTAGACTGCAGTTTAAGATGAGAAACTGTGGGCCTAGAATATGTTTAAATGGCAAGATGTGCCAGTTAAGTATCTCTAATAAAGGGAAAAAGAAAAACAAAAACACAAAGGGAAAATTTTGGCAAATAATTGCAATACAGAAGGTATTATTATTTTGTATGTAAACAAAGTAAACAAAGTCAGATTGCATAACATTATTTCACAACTGGCTTCATTTTAGGCAGGATTTTTTATGAACTATAAAAAAAGGACAATACAAAAAGAATTTCCTTAAACATTTCAGATGTGCAGAAGTGCTTTTCAACCATTACATTGATAATTCGCACACTATACTTGGCCATTTGCAGAACTGCCAACCTTGTATTGTGTATTCATATACTTGTGTAACTGATATTGCTCACAAGCATATTTTAAGAACCAGGTCCTTTCTGTTTTTCTTTAATTTATTTGAGATTTTAAGAACAAAAGGAAGCTTTGCTGTCAAATGAAATGTTATAATTTCAACCCCGTTCTTACATGCTACTCTATTTAATCTACAATGAGTAGATTTAATCTATTAAATCTATTTCATCAGTAATATTTTCTGATTTAAGCTCACATTGTCTTTCTTTCCTCCTCTATTCCTGTACCCTTACTGGTGCCTCCTCATTTCCTGCTTTGGCAGTAGCAGGCAGCACTGATTGCCCTGAGCTTGATTCTCAGGCCCTGCTGTGGTTTATTCACCAGGGCTGTCCCCTTTGTCAGATGCCCCCTGCAATGCTTGAACAGCTCACTGCTGGCACACACTGCTGGAAACCTGGGACACAGGGTCTACACATGTGTGCACTTCTAGTTCCAGGAGCACAGGAGGCTTGCTTTGCCTGCTTTAAGCTTCCCTGACACAAATCAGCTCTCACCTGAGATTTGTGCCTGCTTCCTGCAGGGTCTTTTAACTTTGCCACTTTGACTCAAGGTGGCACTTATCTTAGCACTCAAGGCTGGCTTTTAACTGACTGGGTCATAGTTGGGGCAGATGGGATTTCTCCATTGCTTTATCTCTTCTAGGCTGTAACCATATTTTAAGTTTCTAACTGAGCTATTTGCAGCATCCTTAAATGACTGGTGCTAATTATTTTTATGTACTTTAGATGAGTGCCTGGAAGACTTTTAATTTAACCTCACAATCTTGTGTAGGAGATGTACGCAGATGTATGATTCCTTTTTGTATTTTCCTCTTTATGATACAATGCTCAAAGTTTTGTATGCCTTTTTTTTTTTTTAATTTAGTTATGCAAAATTTTAATTCAATATAAAAGTAAATCAGAGGAGGGGCAGCGTCTTAGGTAAAGTGAAACAGTGTTCCATAAAAAGATTAGTTAGATACACAAACATGCTTGTATATACACAGATAGACTCACATAAGTGTATATATAGATAAAAGCACAGAGCATACTTATTAGTTTTCCCTGAGATGATTTATCCCCTCCAAAAATCCACCCACAGAATAAGTGCAGGGAAGAATAGTTATTTAAAAAACAAACAAACAAGCAAACCCCCTGATATGTAAAACACTTACAATTTTGTTTCTCATTTTTTCTTTCTTTGCTCCTCTTTATCTTTATTTTTCAATTTCTACCAAACATTTCACTTTTTCTTGGTTTTGAGTCTGTCTTCCACTTTTTTTGTCCCATGTCATTTTCCTTCTGTTACTGCTTCTTAACTTCTGCTGTTCCACATGCCCATGAAACTGACTGTCCTGTGCCAGAATTTCCTCTGCTGATCAAAGGCTCGAGACAGCAATACTGTATCAGCTTCCAAGAAACATATCAAAACTTTTCTGGTTTAGAATGCTAGAAGACACTGTCAAAAATACCATGAAACTATGCCAGCCAGAATTTACAATTATTTCAAGGTTTACAGTGCAGTCTTCATTTAAAGTAATCTGGAAAAACAGGTCTTGACTCAGTGAATTGCAGTGCTGCATAAAGGCTGGACTTGTCACATACACATCTTTGAAATATGTATGCTTTTGTTATTATTCTTGTCTCCAAGAAATACATCAAATTTAGGAGAGTCAACTGTTCCATTCCATGGTAAAGCAAGCCTTAGGAATGCATTTGAGCAATGAATGATGGATTTTCAGAATTCTAGGAATATTATAATGTAAAGAGATGAGAAAATAATATGCAATGTCTAAGAGGCTGAAGAGCAATGGGAAATATTACTTTGTGTTATCGCAAAAAAAATCCCCATACTATGTTTCTGCTATAAGATAAATGTAATGACTTAGCTGTAGAACATTTTTGGAATGTACTTACAAAAGTCAAGGATTCATTTAAGATACTTAAACCAATGTCTTGCTGTCACAATTTGTGTAATACCTCAAATTATATTTTAAAAAGCAAAAGCAGAGTTTCAAATGTTATAAAAATTATTGTATGGTAATCTAGACAAAAATGAAAGATTTACAATATTATCGTTATCTTTTTCTTCCATGTTTCATTATAAATTTCTGATAATTCCTTGTCTTTTGAATTAATCTCTGGATACTGAATTGATTTTACTTGCAGTCTTTGATTTATTGTCATGTCCTCCTCATATCTCCTGCTATTACTGGTATGTCCTTACAATATCTTCTTTTCTGGTGGTATTGCATTTTGTTAACTTACAGTTTAGAAGCCACTTCTTATTTTGTACTAGAGCATTTACCATTCCTTGAATAGCATTATTGTCTTTTGAACCATGCTTCTTCAAGGAGTTAGACGAAGCCAGTATGTTCTTAATACTCATGTTGATCTGATGATGTTGATCTGAAAGTGAATGGTGAAGTGCCATTTGTTCCAGTGACAATAAAATTTGAATATTGGCTCCCAGAAATAACAGAAGCTGCTCATACTAAGCTAATTCTATTATAACAAAGAAAAACATACTTGATCTTTCACCTGTGCAATATTGTAATGTTAGTGGCAAGTCACTTATCAGTCAACGTCAAACTCATACTCAAAATGAGTAAGATGTTGAAACAATTATCTCTTATTTGGCAAATAAGTTCTGTTTTATATATATCACTAAATTTTTCTATTGTTCTATCATGCCCTGCAAGTTCTTCTTTATTTCCTCATGAAATCTTTAATTTTGTATAATCCTTACTAAAACCAAAGTAATTGTGCTCCAGGCATTTTAATAAAACATACTTCAAATGTTTCCTAAAGACCCTATGTTTTAACAGCTTTTTTCAGCTATGAATTTTCAGGATTTTGTTTGCCTGAATTTGATCAAACAGTGGCATCCAGTGGGAAAAGGAGATGTATATTCCCAAGACATGTAGCTATTGATATATGTATCAGCTATGTTTAATTTAGAAAGGAAAGAATACTAATAATCTATGAGAAATGAAAAATAGTTTTTAAATTTATAAGTAAGAGTATGGCAGGCTTATTAACCTGATTCAATCTTTGCTGCAGTAAGAACATGACTTTAGTCACTCTTTGATTCCCCTAGTTTTTGCTGGACTCTTTTAGTTTTATGAAAGCACAATTTGAACCATTATCTGTTTCTGACAATTGGCTCTGCTACTGCTATCTGCCCTGAACAAAAGGTACAGTATTGAGTACAACCTACTAATGTCTTGATGAGAAATGCAGATGATTAATGCCCTTGAAATCTATTTTTTCTGGCTTTAATGTCCATGAATACATCATGCCTCACTCAAGCTATATTCATGTTGGCTGTCTAAAAATTTTTGAGTTAACACTTCAATCTAAAATAAAAATCTTGAGAAATTCTATGGCAGAAGAGAGATAATGAAAGCATGAAAGTCTGGGAAACATTAATGTCCCCAAGTTCAGGTTCTTCAAACTCACTTTATAGATGTAGACTTCCCTCACGCTGCCCTCTGCCTCCGTCCTATGGTTCTACTTGTTGGAAGCTCTCCACTAACAAACATTGATCTAACCAGTCTATAGAACTTTGCATATATTAGGCAAGAAAAAAAGATATGTAAAAGAAATTATGCAAGTGATTTTCAGTGTTAGATACACAGAGTTTTTTCAGTTTCCATTTGAAATCTGGTCAGTACCAGTGTCCTGCACAAATTTCATCTACTATAATAGTGATTGCATTTACATAAACTAAGTTTATTAGCTTTGGATTAAATTGTAAGTAGCCAATTTCTGTTTGAGCTTAAGTTGGTAAATGCTTGTTTAGTATAGTATGTTGTTACTTCATTTGCCTAGATGAAGGTTTGCAAGGCAGTAAAAGAAGGGAAACCATTGCCACCACAGTTAGGGTGGTAACAGGATTTTTAACCAGAGAGAAGCCCAATTTACTGCCAAGAGGAGACAAGCAGTAATGACAGATTTGGGTAGGGAGGCATATATTTATGCATAACTGTAGTCTTTATCAATTGGTGCAGATGTCAGTGGTGCCTAATTCTTATTACCCAGGACAGTTCCACTTGGAAGAAGAAGCTAGAGAAAGCAGAACATTCTATCACAGAGTTAACATAGGCACTCACAGACACACATAAGTTACTGACAGGAAAACCATACAAGGATTTAATTTTAAATGGAGAATTTTCTGATTCTGATTTCTAGATCACATTGTGGTTAGTAAGGGAAAAGGAGTGTTTAGTAAGTCAGGTAAGTCACCTTAAAAGTACAGGGAAAAAATACATACACTGTAAAAAGAAGAGACCTGCCCAGGGTCAGAAATTAAAATATGAGAAACAAATGAGGAACTAAACTGACTTGTCTTGCCCTTATCTGATCTTTTAATCATTATCTGGTTAAAAAGTCAAAGATCATATAGAGATTATTTATCCTTTCAGATGTAAAGGTTTAGGTAGGCTTTTCTATGGTGTTTTGTTATCATTTATCCAAAGCTTGCAAGGGCCTCCAATCACAAGAAATTAAAAATAAATAAATAAACAAATAAATATAAAGCCCAAGCCCCCCAGAACAAAACAAAAAAGCCCAAACTCAGAACACAGAAATTGAACAAACTTGAAAGCATCTCACAGTCACCCATTCTTGCCACTGCTGGCAAAATTCCTAAAGTTTTGCAATAATTTTGCAAAACCAGAGTACTTTAGTTTGTCAGACTTCTTTTGTCTAGACCAGTTTTGACTGGGTTTGGTTTAGAATCTATTTTTTAAGATTCGTTTAGCTGTAGCTTCAATGTTTTCTAAAGATAAGGTTTCTGCATCTACTTTGTTTTACATGTTTACCTTTGTATGATATGAAAATAGTTTGGGTTTTGTTTTTTGGTTTTGTTTTCTGGTTTGGGTTTTGGGGTTTTGTTTTTTTTGTTGTTGTTTTGTTTTGTGATTTTTCTTTGGTTTTTTGGTGGGTTTTTTTTTGTGTGGGTGGTTTTTTTTTTCTTTTTGTCTATGGTACCCGGAGTTGATTAGTGTTTTTAAAATTAGGTGGATGACAGATGAAGGGGATTTAAAAATTTTAAAAAAAACAACCAAAACCAAACCAAATATATAATAATTTTTCAGCCAAACACATCTTAATATGCCTAATACCAGATAAAATTATTCTTTTTAATAGAAAATATTAAGAAAACAAGATTTTTAAAGAACTCATAAGTTACAAAAATGTTCTCTGTGCAATAAAAGCCAAACATTAAGGAAATATGGTGTAATCTTAAAATGACTGAAAAACTACATCTTCCAAAAGAGAAATTACTTTAGGATTCTTTATTAACAAACCTTTACATACACAAGCCATACACTTTAGGTATGTGGACCTAATCCATATATGATTTTGAAGAAGTTAAAATTAAAAGCACTATGAGCTAATCTTAAGAAGGAATGGGACCTTTGAAATTTAACCTCTCTCTTGTAACACTTCTTAACAGTCAGAGAGATGGTTCCCATATATTTTATGATATGACTAATATTTTATTATACTGTAAATCTTGTTTCTCTGAATTAAATGAAGAAAAGGAAGTGGGTTGGCATAGCAGAAAATGATCAGTTGTTGACACCAGCTTTGGTCCACTTTGATTGTAATACTGAAAATACAAAACTACAGACAGTTTCATTTTCAGCTAACCATCTTCGTTGTGATTAGGAGAATGAAAAATAGAAGTCATGATTCTGTTTGGTCATTGAAAAAGGAAAAAAAGGCAAGAAAAAATCAATCTGCCCTACCGGAGATCTGACCGGTATAGTCCACTGTAACTACTCAAGCTATTTCTGAAAAAAAGGAGAGATTTCATTTCTGAGAGAAAAATGGTGCTGAGAGAAAAGCTCTCTGGTGCTTTAGAGGAATGCTGAAATTCTCATGTCCTACTCCTCATGCTTTCTCAAAAGCCACAAGAGCAACATTCTGTACTACCCCGTATCTTTGGGCCAATACTGATTTCCAATCACATTTTCATTATTCTGTTTCCCATTGTCCCCCCTGTTGTAGAGGCCTTGATATTCCTGAACTTCTGCTCTTATGTGAGTACTTCTCTCCACTTCCATTTTGAGTGAGTGGTCATGATAGCTAATCTGTTACAAAATTCAAATTAAGAAGGGGAGGGAGGGTAAGAGAGGGAAAGGACGGGGCAGACAGGAAGAAAAAGTGAATTAAATAAATTATGATTTTTCACTAAATGTTTCTCCCTATTTGTTCTGTCTATTCATTTTAGTTCTGCAGTGGAAACACTGCAATCTGTATTTCCTCTTTGAAAGTTTACAGCAATTCTGTACTTTGGAGGGAGGTTTCTTCTAATTAATTGTCCACAGTTTCTGCATGATTTATTTCTCTTATTCATCATAACCTAATTGCCTCCCACCAAGAGCTAGTTGACAGAACTGCCAATTTCTTTATGTCCTTCTGTTAGCCTGACTCACTGATTCATCATCTGCCTTCTTCAGATACACTCAGCATCATTTTTGATGGGCTGGCAGGCAGGAAGATCTGTCACACTGCCAGCATATTTTTCATTCTTCAGATCTACCCTTTCCAGCTCTGTGACTGAAGAGGGTTTATAGATGTTTAGCTGACTGTCCATGATCAGCAAAAACAGCTGATGGAGATAAGACATGAATTTACAATATGTTCTCCCTCAGTATACTCAGCATTTTCTATCTGAAACTGCAGCCAGTGGTAAACTGGGAAGTGTTATAAGACAATTACCCTCCCAAGGCTTGTCAAGACAACTACTATGTCTTCCTGTAAGGCAACCTGTTCATCTGACTTCTTTTAGAAAGGAATTTCAAAAAACTTCACCAACAAGGAATAGTTCTCATACTCTGTAGGGAAGAAGAAACAGTTCTAACCTGATACCCATAATATAGAGATATTAAAAGAAAGATCCTTGGGATTACAAAATTTTAACTATAATGGTAAAATTATTAATGACCCTTCCCTTCCCTTCCCTTCCCTTCCCTTCCCTTCCCTTCCCTCACATTGAGACATTATCAGCTTTACACTGTGTATTACAAGCAGTAGATGTGGAACTGGGTTTAGAGAATATGTTTAAGCAACATTCTAAATGACTGTGTAAGTTTTTGGACAGGTCTCACAAACGCAAAACAGCAAGCCTCCAAACCCTGAACAAATTTGTGAACTGAGCCAGCAAACAAGTTTTGAAACAATGCAATTATACATGCCTGATGGAGAAGAGTAACCCACCTAGATTTATTCTGTGCTTCCTCACAAACATGTTTGATTAATTTTTCTTTACTTCTATTCCCCTTAGTTGTGTGTTCCCATAAACTCAAGTTCTCGATCATTTTTACATCTTGTGCTTGTGCCATTGCTTGCATTGTAAGGCAGTCTTGTGTTATTTATTATTCAGATGCAACAGAGATCAGACTCTAGTCATTTTTACGTAATGTGCAATATATCTCCTTAGACTGGAGAGCAATAATATAAAATATGCAAATAGATGAAAGTCAAAATCAAATATATGCGAAAGTTGTTTACTTCTTTCTTGAAGCAGATCTAGGGAGATATAAAGACAAAATGACAGTGTTGTTAATAAAATTTACTATGAAAAATATTTAGCAGATACCATGTAATGAGCTTTTATTTATTTTTTTTTCTGTAATTACTTGGAAATCTAAGTACACTTATCTTACCTAACTGCCTTATAGATACTAAGGCTTTGGCAAAGCATCCTGTAGGCTTTCAGTCACTCAGAGTTTCGGACCTGCAATTCCCACGAGTCACTTATGCTGAATAGGCCAGTGAGGAGCACCCAGAAAAGAGATCTTTTTCTCAAATTGTCTCCTATATCTAAGTACTAAATTCAGGACTCCAGCTAGGTGCTTTGGAGAACTTAGTTCCTAAAAACTCCTCTGAGAACTATGCAGTTACCTCTTAAAATAAAAGATATATTTTTGTGCATGCATTTGTCAGATATTTATTCTCTAAAAACCCTTGTGCTCAGTCTTTTTTAGCTAATAATAATGGTCAGTGAAAATGTATTTCAGAAAGTTTTGCCATGTATTCTCACCGTTAATAAAGCTTAGGAGTTCAAAACAGGCTTTAGGTATTTTCATAAATAGAATTGGGTAAGAAAAATGTCCCTTCAAATTTTAAAATGAAAGTCCAGACACACAGCAGATATTACTGACATTTCTTTAGAAGCAATGAGCTTTGTTCAAAAAATATCACAGTTCATTTAATTGATGTCCCTTAATATAACTGTATTCCAAATTTTCATATGAGTCCTTTTTTTTCCTCAGAAAGAAAGAAGTTTTGGTAAAAAAAAATTGAAATAGAAGCAGAGGTAAGAATGCAATTATTCATCTACTGGCTGATCAATTTTTTCAGATTTCAGGAATGCAAATTTCAAGGATTTTTCAAATTTTTCAAATTTCCTTTCTAAGAATATATAACAGATCTCAGTTTATATTTGGAATTAGGTCTCATTTCTGTTTATTATTTCAAGGCAAAAAATTCAAAAGAAAATGGAAATAAATCACATATCTACCACTGTCTGTGGGCAGGTCAAGATTCAACATTATATTTAAAACATGTTAAAGGTAGGTGAGATTGAAACACAGAGTCTTTCCAGAAAGAATGCTCCAGTTAGCCATTGTTCATTTAGAGAAATATTCAGCTACCCAGCATATGAAAACGTTAGTAAGTTATTGAGACTAAAATCGTGGAAACAACATGAGTCGCACTAAAAATGTTAAAGAAATTAACTTCTCCTTACTTCAAAATTTTTCATCTTGATTGTTAGATACATTTTTTTCTGATTTACTTCTGATCATATGGTTGTGAATGAAATTAAATTATGATATACAGCAAACCCTAGTCACTAAATTGTGTATTTGTAATTATCTTTTGTTATTCATTTATTTTTAAATTATGTTTTTATATTATAAAATAAAGCAAAATGCATAATCTAAATAGGATAATATGTCTTTCTTAGTTAGCTTCACTACCTGGTTTTCATTCATGCAAATAATAATGAGCTTTTACAGTTTTTGTAATGATCTGTTTATTTCCAATAAAACCAGAGACCAAAGCCTGTGTTTAATTGCAAATTTCATGTAATTGAAAAAAGTATTCTTGCACTTTATACACACAAAATTTTAAAAATAAGATAATAACACCATTTATTTTATTTTATTTTATGGTGGTACAAATAGGTGTGTCATTCTAAGCATATATGACATAGTAATAAATCTCTCTGTAAATATTGACAATACCTGTCAGTTCTAGACCACAACTTAAGCTGAAGGTTTTCAAGTAAGATCCAATTACTCTTTCTTCCATCTCTGTTGCTCTGACAGACTTGCTTCATTAGCAAAAAGTGTGTGCCCCATTGCAAAAAATCTCCATACTAATATGGATTTTACTGCTCCTGAACAACTGGGGAATAGAAAAATTAGATGGTATGTTGTTGGCTACAGTAATATGCATATCTCTTGAGTATTGCTTTGAATTGATTTATTTTTGGTATACTTGACCCTTGTTCTGGAAAGAAGTATTTTTTTCATCTGTTTATCTGTAACTCTTACATTATGATGGAAACTCTCTGGGTATAATATGACTTGTGAGTTCCACTGATTCCAGTGGAAATTAGGAAAAATCATGAATAACCATTTTTGAGCATATTACATTACTTTTCTCTTTTTTCCGAGTACTTTTGCTTAAATGCAATTCTCTTCAAGGGAGTTAACGATGTTTATACAAGATTGAACAGCAAAATCTGAGTAAAATTCCAGCATAACAATGATATTTGCTTGGATGTACTGGGTTTGTGTGGCCAGTTTTTGGTAGCTGGAGCATCACATGGATGGCTTCTCTTAGGAGCTGCAGGAGTGTTTCTCCATGTTCAGCAGAGCCAGTGCTCCCTCTGGGCAAAACCATGCTGATCAGGAATCATAACAAAGGCTCTGGGATGGACTCGTGTGAGATGTTTGTGAGAACTGTGCCCTGTGGGAGGCACCCTGTGCTGGAGCAGGGGAAGGACTCCTCTCTCTGAGCAGCAGCAGGAACAACGTGGGATGAACTGACCACAACCATCCAGGTCCCCATCCCCTGTCTCCCTGCACTGCTGGAGGGGAGGAGATAGAGCCCGGGAAGAAGGGAAGAGTGGGAGAAAGGTGTTCTTTTTAAAGGTGTTCTATACTTCTCATTTTTCTGCTCTTTGTTAATAATAAGTTCATTATTATCCCCAGGTTCAGTCTGTTTTGTCTGTGATGATACTTGGTGACTGATCTCTGTCTGTCCTTGTATCAGCTCATGAACCTCTCACTACCTTTTCTCTGCCCAGTCCAGTCACAGAGGAAAGTGACAGAGCAGCTTTTGTGGGTATTTGGTATCCAGCCAGGGTCAATGCAGTACTTCTGGTAACCTTCAAATACCTCTGACTATATCCAGTTTTATAATTCATTGTTTAATAGAGGAAAACTCACTAACTTTTTTCTTTTTCATTTTTATTCTCATGGTAAGAACTACCTAAGCAACATGCAAAAAGATTTTAGTAGCTTGATTTTATTTTGGGTTCAGTTAATGAAAATACTGTTTTCAATGTTTTCAATGCGCTGTAATTTTTTTCACTGCTCTTGTTGCTTTTCACTGCACTTAGGATTCACAAAACTGAGAAGATTTCTGAAGACTTCTCACTGTCTGACAATCCCCATCCCATATTTTTTTTTTATTTGTACCTGACAAATGAGCTCTCTGGAGATCCAAATCCCGTAAGAGAAAAAATAAAGGAAAATGCTAAAGCAGAGTTAAAACACTGAAATAATTCTAATTATACCTACCTATTGTACAGTCCTGCCTCAGCTACAGCAAACATATGAAGTGGCACACAGAAAGATTATCTTCTGCTAATAATCCTTGTTTGAGACTCAACACTAGCTGAGATTAATAGTCCTGGGAGTCAGATTGCCTGCAATTCATGTGCAGTAGAACTGCTTTCAGTCATCTGTGCATGTGTATGAGATGCCTGAGCACAAGGTGCCTTCATTCTTGGCATGGGGATGTTCAGAAAGGGCGATCACTACAGCCAGTGAATCTGAGAGTCATTGGATCACCTTAGGAACCTAGAGTTTTATTTGCCTAAGCACAAGGGTAGTGTAGCCATTTTACAAACTTTTTGCCCAAAAAAGCAGAGGTAAATCTCCTGCGGTTTCTTTGCTCCAAATTAATTATTGCCAGTTCCCCATCAATTCTTAGTGGGTTTTTGACTGATACTAAATGCCTCTGTGTGAGCAGCCACATCAGGTTTTGACATTATTTAGGTGCCTCCTTCTAGGTTGAATTACATTGCTTCTTTCAGGACTGCATCATCATCTGTGGAACTACAAAAAATATGTCCTTGATGGGTAATAGCTAAAAAAGATTAAGGTGTGAGATATATTATGTGCACTATAAAGTCAACAAAAGCCTTTTAGTAGATCTGCATTCTTTCTCATTGTCCTAGCATATATGCACTTATCTGTGCTTGAAGTGTTTAAATATAGTTAAGCTATGTTGGCAAAAGGGAGAAGGAGTGGTTGAGGTTATGAATTATAAGCTGAACATCTTTCTAGTGTTACTTAAGTGTAGTTAAGAAATAATTTATGGTGTTGTGAAAACATTCTAACAGTTCTTTGCTTTAAAGATTCTTTAATGTTTGTGTAAAATGAGAAAAGAACTAAAGTCTATATGTATTAAAAAAACAATTTTTGCTGCCCTCGGGCACTGCATAGAAATAGACATGATTTATTTCACTCTCTTATTTAACCACTTGGTATTTTGAACTATAGAACAAACATGATTTTGTCATTTTTTTTTTTTTTTTCTAGTAAATTTTTCTGGAGCAAGTGTGACCACTTACTCAAGTCACACATAATAAAACAGATGCTCCAGTGAAATCAAAAGAAGAAAATGTACATGAAATCTGGAGACAAATCCAATATCTGACTGACCTTTAATATAATTCCATAAATTAAAATATCTTTATATCAGTGTAGAAAGACAGTAAGACAAATATTTAATCATATTTGTAGTAGCTTTGTTTATTATGTTGGGTCATATGTCACTGAACCTCCAATGAAAAAACACTGAATGTGGAAATTTAAAGTAGTAAATATCTATAAAAAACACCCGTTATGCATTTATTTGCAGGTAGAAAGAAAACAATCAATTCAAAAAATGGTATTCACAGCTGAAATTAAAAGGTGAACTGGCAAGGTGCTATTGGGTAAATGTCACAGTTATTCATGATCTTGCAATTGAGTGAGAGTTTGCATTTTAATTAGTAGATACTGCTAACTTCTAACTTACAAAACATAGAGCATTTCTGCCCATACCTCATTATGCTTTTATAAATATGAGGAGTGGGCATTCTTATTTCTTAATTTCTAACAGACAGAGTATTTATTTTCCTTCCAGACACAAGTTTTAAAATTACAGTATTGCTGAGGAACACTTTGAGTATCACACTCAATGCGTAGATCTCACTGAATTATTCTGCAGTTTTGAATAAATTTACCAATATAATTAAAAAATTTACAAAACAGTTTTTAAGAAATTTCCCCATCAGACCATTCAGGAGTCTCTCTGGCAGTCATAAGGAGGTGAACACTTGACCTGATATGTTATGAATGTGCAGAAGGGGCTTGAAGGGTGGAGAAAGTATGCACAATAGTACCAGCCAAGCTTGCCTGAAATACGAGTATATATTTCACAACCTGAGGTGAAATGTCAGTCAAGAGATGCACTTGGAGAAGCAGATTGAGATACAGACTGAGCTCATTTTAACCAGTCATGTAAAATTTCTTAAGCATTAAAAAAATATAATCATAATCTTCTCATTAGTACTTCTTTTGAAATCATAGCTGACCACAAGTTTTTATTTTAAAACTAATTTTTAATTCTGATGGTTTAGTTTTTTATTGCTCCAAGTTTCTTAAATAAGACATGTTTCTATAAATACTTTCCAAAATTCTAATTTTTAAAAAAATATTTCTTTCCATTTTATAAATTCAGTATCATTCATAGCAAAAAAATTTTCATGAACGCCAAATTTTAGTGATCATTATGAATAGTTGGTTGTTGCTCTTATATGAGTGGATCCTGTTGAGTGGGCACAGATCTTTCAATATGCATAAGGAGACTCCAAACAATTTACCTCTTTGTCTAGTTTTCTTCTAGAAATTAAGATGGGTTTAATTTGATTTAGTTTGTCTCATGGCTGGAGAATTTTTTATAATCTGTGAAGAAAATCTGAGGCAATGGTGTTTGTTTAGCTTGAAGAAGAGAAGGCTCAGGGAAGCCCATATTGTAGCTTAAATGCAAAGGCCTTGTAAGAAAAGTGGAGAAAAATGTTTCCCCTGGGCTGATAGTGAGAGCACAAAAGGCAACAGTTTTAAAGTTAAATTTTTAGGTTTAGGTTTCTTTCAGATAAGCAAGAAATTCTTGACAAAGAGAGAGATGAGGCAATGGAACCTGCTGCTCAGGGAAGTTGTAGATGCACCATCATCAGAAGTGTTCAAGGTCAGGTAGAGTGGGGCTTTGAGCTCGTCCGTGGGTCTGTTGGTCTATTTCAACCTTTAGGGGTGTTGAAGAGGGGTGTGTTGGTGGTGTTGGTGTGGTAAGTGGGTGACCTTGATCTTTAAAGATAGCTTCCAACCCAAACCATTCCATAATTCTGTAGTTTTGTCTGATAAGAATTCTGACTGATAAGAATTCTGTTTGATAAGACAGTTCATATAGGGCCATCTCTGAATAGTTCAGTTTTTCTGCAGGAATTTTAATGAGATTTAAGGGTGATTACTGTGGATTTCCATGTCAAACTTTGTCTCTGAAAGAAAAGATGCTTAGATCCTACCCCAATCCACAAAAAATAAAAGACCATGATTCTCACCTCTACAAAAAAGTTTCACTCTGTGTCTACTGTCTGGCTCACAAGTAAGTTAAAACCTAATCTGTAGATGAGACTAGTCTTCTAAATTTCAGAGGTTTGTATATGAATCACGTTGTTTGTTAGTAAATCTACTTGAGTTATGGTTCTGACAATACTTTTAAAAATGTAAGTAAACTGAAACTGTATTGAAGCATTTTACTTACTAATTTTTTCACAATTTTGACCCATAATAGAAAAATTGATCAATATTTTCATTGGGCAATTTCGCCTCATTAAAATGTACTTTAATATTTTCATGATGTGGAACTCTACCTAGTAGAGTAGAGGCAAATATGATGAAAGAAGCTTTTTCTTTCCCAAACAGACCTAATTATTGCAGCATATTTTATCATGGTGTAGCCTGAAAGAGTTTAAATAGGTGTTCATCTGATATTGGGAATGAGTCATATGATAGCATTTTTTGTATAGACACGTTAAAAATACACTTTTTTCTACATTATTTATTAATTTATAGTTGGAAGTAATTTCACCACACCAATGTTAAATAAAAGGTAAAAAACTGGTTTAGATCTGGTGTGTTTAATTTTCCTCTTTTAATGAGAAAGTGACCCCTTGTACTCTCCTTCACTGTGGGATAATTACTGTCTGCTGTTACTAACACTTCCAGAAATAAATGATCTAGTCAGGATTAGAATTAACAAGCATGGCTGATCAAGCCACTGTGAACATGTCTTCCTTAGAGTCAGTTTCAGCTGACGTTGTTCTCAGTCTCAATTAGGCACTATCTTAGAACATTTACTTACTGAATATTTACTTGTAGATCAGCAATTGCTAGAGCAGTTTCACGGGCTTGAAAAAACACTCAACTAGAATAGGGAAATGTACCTGTCACATTCAGTAGAGGCCCTGGTGATACATATAATTGTAACTTAATAAATTGATGACACTGTACTGAACAGGAATAATGCAATTTAGCAATTTTTTCAAAGGAAAAGTAGCATGACTTGTTATCATCATATTTTGATTTTAAAATGTAACAAATTGAAAATTAAGATGAATCATTGTTTCTATTGTATTCAGTGACATTTACTGTAAGTATAATCTAGCAGCTTAATATCCCAATTTCATAAATACCCTTTAAAAATTATTCTCCCATATGATACGTTAGTTTCAGATTGATCAATTAATGAATATTTACTCCTTTAATGAGGGTGACAGCATAACACACTACTAAAAACTTGTTTGGGGAAAAAAGAAGAAGGAAATATTTGTTTATGGCTTCGTATTTTGTGTCTTTATACCATGATTTAAATTTATTAATCATAGTACTGAAAAGCAAGCAACACATGAGGGTTAAGGACCAGAGCATCAGAATCACAAAATTGTTCCAAACTGGCTGACAAAGCTGCCTTGATGGTTTTGAAATCATTCTGCACTATTCACATACAATCTAATGATGAAAATAATTTGTTACAACTTAAGAGGGTACGTGTGAAAGTAAATATAAAAAAAACCCATTTCATTTTATAAACACACTTGGTTTTGTTCTGATGTTATGATTTCAGGAGGTTTAAACTACTATTATATTAGAAGTCTTCATCTATTTCTTTCAGTGACTCATAGACATTTTTTTAACAAGGAATGGGGCTAGAAAACTTCAGATCATTCAGATATTATTAAATTT
Organism: Cyanoderma ruficeps; assembly: GCA_008694505.1. NCBI lineage: Eukaryota > Metazoa > Chordata > Aves > Passeriformes > Timaliidae > Cyanoderma > Cyanoderma ruficeps. The sequence goes on from VZDJ01000623.1 coordinate 13,830,546, forward strand.
ATCAGATGTTATGTACTTTTATCAAAATAAAACAGTATGATACCAGTGTCAAAAAGAAATAGGAAAAAATATGAGAAGAAATGTGTTATAAAAATTTCTGAGTTGCCAGAAAAATATTAAAAAGAAGGAAAAAATAAATTATTTGGTGTTATAGTAGGTTTTAAATTCTTCAGTATGAAAAACAGAAGAAATCTCTAGAAGACATGACAGATGGCTTTTATGATCTGTCCAGAGATAGTAGATATGGACCACTTTCTTCCTGCCTCTGCCAATGGAAGAACTATGGGACATCAGAGGAAACTAGCCAGTAACACCAAAGGAGACCACATCTGGAACTTATCCCTGACCTAGCAGGTAGTTGAACTAAACTTTCAATATTTCTAGGATTCTATGAAATATTCAAAAATCTAAGCTATGGAAGACCTTATTGTTGCCCTGTTTTCTGCCTTCCTGCCTCTGTGCAGAACTTTCACACGTAGCCTTCTTCTATAAACTAAGTTTATTCTTAGAACGTTTGCATTCTTCTCCTCTGAGAGAAGAATTGATTGATAGTCATGTCCACCACACAGGTTGAGAGGTAGTGACCTCTCTAGCCAATCTCTGAACCTCTGTACAAATGTATAAAAGTAAAAACTGTAAATAAAGAGTTGAATCCCCTCTCTGCTGCTGTGTCTGCCTACTCTCTTCCTGTCCCTAAAGAGGGACACACCCAGCCTCGGCTAGCGACATCTTATCTCAGGATGCTGAGAAAATTGAAAGCATGTTTGGGTTTAGGGAAAGGTGGGACAAGTCTAGTAAATAAATCTGTTGAAGCTTCCTAAATTGTTGGAAAGCACTTTGATTTAGGAAGTTCCAAATTACAAGACAGTAGTCAGAAAAAAAAAAAAGAAAAATGCTGTTTTGGATGTTGTTTTCTAGCCTAGGCATTGCTTATGCATACTGTTGGGAGAATAAATATCAAATCATGTAGACCTTTAAGTGTTGATATAGCTATAGTGTGTTTGTTCATGTCTTATTGCATGTTACGCTTTTTAGGGCTACTATTATGAGTATTTATTCTATTAAAGGTCCTAAATTTGTAAGCATGTCTACATAGACTGAGTGGTTACTATTTAAAAGACTATTTTCTCACAACTTTTTCATCTTTTACTTTCCTTCTTATTTCTTCTCATTCTTCTTTTTTTAAATGTCAGGAGGTATTATTGTGAGGAATCACAGCAATCTCTGTAGACCCTTTTCTTCTCTTTTCTTTTTAGCTTTAAGTGCATTTCTTCGGCATTCATTAGGATGCCTTTCACTGAAGTTGCCTAAAATTCACGGGATCCTATCTAAATTACTTCCATAGCTTCTCTCCACAGACAATAGAGAGAGGTAGATAGCTTCTCTGTATCAGGTGAAGGAAAAAATGTATATTTTTCTTTTCTGTGCAATCTTTCTGGTAATTTCTTTCTGTCAACTGTTTGGTTATCCTGTGATAAAACTGATGCAGATTTCCTCCTCAGTTTCTATTATTACAGTCCTTTTATCAAGATGGCAGCTAACTTCGCATTGATGATTAAACATGTCTCTTCCTTGAATCTTATTACTACCTCCAGTTGCCTGCTATATAAGGTGTAATAATCTATTTTTCAGGGGGGTTGTATATTTCTGAGCACTCCCTGGAAATTAGACTATGAATAGAGACAGTGTTGTGCTGCCTTGGCTGCCATGCTGCTTTTTACTTTATGGGAGATTTTCCACTCACTGTGGTTATTGCACACAAGCCACGTGCTCCTGGCTCCCACCTGCTCTGCTTGTGCTGCTGTGTGATGGTGGTCTCTGCTGCAGTGGAAATTCCCTCTTGCACTGCAAGAGCTGAGAAAACAGCTGAGGAAGTTGTCCCTGACTTGGGTTTTAGTGAAGCTCTGAAGAGGCTGGAGGTCATGGCTCCTCATGTACTAGAATTGTAGTTAAAGACTTTGCCCGTACTCAAGTAGCCCCTGAAATCATCAGGCCAGTGCAATAAAAACCATTTGAAAAGTTAACAATCTCTTAGGTATGCATAAGGCTCTGCATTTATTATGGGAAAGAACTCTGATAATGAGACAGAAAATTATTTGAAACTGACACGTAATGAAGTGGATTAAATACATTTTTATCAGTATATCTTATGGCAAATTAATTAAGTAATAATATGGCAATAGAGGACTGTCTGTTACATATTAAAAGTTGGCTTAAAATAATTAACACATTATAGGAACTACTTATATTCCCACTAATGATTATGACAAAACTGCCATTAACTTACCAAGAACAAAAAATTGTCCAGAAGCGGTAAAAGTAGGAGCAGAGCAATATTTTTAAAGTTAAAATGAAATAACTTCAAAATTAATTTGCACGTAGGGAAAACCAACAGAACTAGCAAACTTTTGCATAGTTATGAATGCTCCATTTCAAGCTAAATTGAAGGCTAAGGTGATGATAATAAACCTTTCACATCTGTTTCACTAATTGGGACATGACAAGCAGCCAGACTCCACACTAGGTTACAGAACAGTCATGCCAGCTTCAAGAGGGAATTGAAAAGCATCTGAAATCTCAACTTTGACATGGTTTTTAGAATCATCCATTGCCAGCCTGAGAAAAGAAGTAAAATAAATAGGACAAATGTGACCAGTCTGGCACTGATATAGCTTATTTTTCAGACAATCATCCTTGCTGAAGTGCCTTCTTTTGGCAGATTACCCAGATGGAACAATGATATTCTGTTTGCATGTCTTGAAAGGGGAAGATGACTGCCCCTAAACTGTACAATTTTGAATGCTGATGTTTGCACCTTATGTATTTCTGGGTAGCAGTTGTTAAGATATGTCAAATTACTTTTTGTTTCTTTAGCAGCTTCTGTTTGTTTTTTTAAATTGCTCTTTGTATCCTGTATGTAGCTATGCAAACTAGATGCTAGTTGATGACATAATCAAATACATATGAATAAGACTAGTTTGAAAATAAATTTTCTTTTCCTTTTATTCAACAGTACTTCTCTATATGTTAAAATTATGTTGGTTTTAAGAAATTCTTATGTGCATAATTTGTGGAATTGCTCTCTCACAGTTTACTGTGCATCACACTACGTTCTGTAAAGAGATTGCTCTGTGACCAGGATGGTGACAAATGGGGAGAGAGAGGTTATGTGCAGTGGGAGCAGTTTTATGGAATGGGGTTGGTACAAGGGGACTCACTAGTATTGGAATGTTTGCAGCAGGGTCTAAGACTGAAAAACTTCCAAAAAGAGCAAGCTTGCTTGCTGAAGAGCCAAAATGTAGCCTTTGAACCAATGAATAAGAATATTTTATCTTGTGACCTAAAAGCCAATTTAAATCTCCAGATTGGAAGGGAACACTGGAGGAAAAGGTAAAGTAGGAAAAGAGAAAAGTGATTTCCAAGTGTTTCTAAAGAATGAATATGACTCCATACCTGTGAGTGAAAATAATATTGAATTTCATGAAGAAGAACATTACTTTGATTTTGATGCAGATGAAGGTTTAGAGATCAAGACGTTATATTCTCTGATATTGTATAAGAATACAACAAAACAAAGTTTGAGATTCATTCATATGTAGCCCTGTTTAAAATATAGCACTTTTCTCCCCTTTTTCTACAGATAAACCTAAAATTGTTTATGTTTTAGTCTGAGACTAGTAAATACCACTATATAATTTGAATAAGAAACACCTTATAAGAGCAATTTTAAAAAACCTTTGTAATTTTCCAGATATCCTTAATTTTTTAAAATTGGTTTTGTCCTATGAGAATGCAACCTTACATGATTTTTTAATTATGTACTTAGAAACCAGAAACTGACCACTATAAAAGTAATGAAATACTTAGACTACTTTTATAGGTTTGATTTTGTTTGGGTTTTTTCCTAGAAATGTGAGGGGGGGTTTAATATTAATTAAAAATATTCTGATTTCATAATGAAAGAAAAGGCATTTAATATTTTATGCACATTACATGTTCATTAGTAAAATGTACATTGATGGAGTTTATGAATTTAAGTAAAGTCTAGCCAACAAGTTAAACTTTCTTGTTTTCAGGCAATAAGAATGCATTAAAAAATTTGCACTTATGTTATTCATAATGTCATTCAAATTCAAGTATGATTTCTATTAAGTATTATTTAAACTTAATAACAGGTTTTGATTTAAATGAATAGCAAATTCTGGACAAAATGTAATGTATGTGATTTATTAAAATTCAGAAGGTCTCCTAATAGCAGGCATTGAAAGTGACTGTGCCTAAAAAATGCAATATAAGTCAAATTATTATCAGATTCAAAATGTGATTTTTTTAATTTAAAATCTTCTTCTTCGTCTTCTTCTTCTTTCTTCTTTCTTCTTCTTCTTCTTCTTCTTCTTCTTCTTCTTCTTCTTCTTCTTCTTCTTCTTTTTAAATCAGTGACATGTTCAAAATCTGATGTGTTTGGAAAATATTTTTATATAAAATATATATTTTTACATTACTGTTTAAACACTGCATTTGTTCCCACTAATGTAATTAGAAACAAAATAACTAAATAAATATTTATGATCATGCTTTCCTTGAACTTTTCTTATTGACATAAGAAAACTTGAGTGATAGTGCAAATATTACAGAAGAGTTTGTTTTTTCCTTTTCTTCAATCTCAGTTAAAAATTCTAAGAATTTCTTCTGTATATTGTTTGGGTATTTTTCAGTATTATTTTCCTGTCTCTGTTATAATTTTTCTTACCCTGAAGGTTGCCTCAATACATTAACTAAATATTTTAGTTTAAAATTGTCGTGCTGGTATTAAGAGACAGAAATCAGCCTTACAACACTGTAAGCTTGTGCACTTTTACATTGATTAAAGTCCATATGCTTTACCTTGATAATAAGGGTGCTGTATTTTTGCTATAACAGAAAAAGTTACCAACACAAGTATTATGGTTTAAAAATCTACAAGAGACATCTTGTAATGAAAAGAGAAATATTCATTCCTAATAGTGAAAAAAAAATACAGGAAGTACTCCAGAGAATAGGAAGATAGAAATGCGAACATCATCTTGATTGTTATACTGAATCAGAACTATTGACTTCCATGGAAATTCTTTTTTTATCAGCTCTACCAGGCAGTGCATATATAAATCTAATTATTTCTTGTATTGAACTTTAATGTAAAAGCACATGCAAAAATTAACATGACAAGGGTGCTAAGAATTTTGCTGAAAGTATTGAAGAGAGAAAAGGTAATGCTAAGGCTGAAATCTATATAATATTTATATAGTATTTTATATATATCTGTAGTCTCAAGCTGTGCAGGGGAAGTCCAGGTTGGATGTTTGGAGCAATTCCTTCTTAAAAGATGATTAAACATTGTGGTGGTGTGTTTTTTTGGGCTGAGCAGGGGAGTTGAGGACTCACAGTCCCTGGAGGTGTTTAAGGAAAAACTGGACGTGGCACCCAGTGCCATGGTCTATTTGGCAAGGTGGTGTTCAATCATAGCTTAGACTTGATAATCTCAGATCTCTTTTCCAAACTAACTGATTCTATAGTTCTGCGATTCTATCCTTCCCTCATCCTATTGTGATAACTTTTTGATTAGCCAAATCTGCTTATTGCTTTGGGACGTAAACTTTTGCTCTATTCAGAATTATTGAAATAATGTGTGCTGCATAGAACAAGGATGACTTTGGCATTAACAGATATTTGAACTATCATCAGTGACCCAGGTTGCCCTTAAAGTAGGATACCAGGAAAGTGGATAATTTCGTATGCAAATTTTATTAAATGAATGATGCTAGTAGTGAAATATCTATTATTCTATATAACTGCAAAGCCTCCTTTTCTAACATTTGAATGTTTTCTGCAATTCTGTCCCTCAAAAATTTGTATGAGAGACATCATGCATGAGGGCAGTAACAGATGAATTTTTATGGTCTGATAGACTTGCAGCTGAGACCAGAAACTTAAAAAAAAATTGCCTTACACATGTATTAGATAGTACTCTATGTTAAAACACTATGCTTTTGATGTGAATGCTACTTTAAATAACCAATGTTGAGCAGCTTCATTCTTCAGAAAGGACATAATTAGTTGAACCAAATTAATATAACTACACAGTTCTTATTGTCTCACAGCAAAAAGAGAACAAGTCCTTCTTAAGGAGTCTTTGAATACCAGAGAACTTCCAGTATACTCCAGTTCTGTCAGTATATGATCGTATCAGTGCAGGCATGATGCTACAAACTTCTAACATATTTAAAGAAACTCATAAGTGCTGAATGAACTTTGCACAGTTGTGGAAGAGTACAGAGATGTGTTGTGCTTTTTAAAAGGATGGAGCCTCCTTTATTTTAGATACATACGTACCTTGCATACAATGCATGAATATTGTATGAATATTACTACACAGTGAAATCATGTAGATGGGAAAATTTACACATGGATTGCTAAAACAAATCTTTGCACTAAGATAAAATACCTTCCCAGAACAGAATATTGAATTCTTATGGTTGCAAGATGCTACTTGTATTTAAAATTGCTCATATATTTGCTGGATTATTTGTCTCTTCATTTACATTATGCTCATATCCAGCAGAATATAAACATATGTTAAGGTGCAAATAGCTTCCTGTTTAAAACTTATTATTTAATTTATATAATTTAAAGTCCTATCCAGGCTTAAACCTCTCTACTGTCACTGTTTCTTTAACTACTGCTTAAAAGCTATTACCATAGGCAGGGTGTTTGGTGACTGCTACAAAATAGCCTTACAAGACACTAAATAACAAATGCATTTGGCTTTAGTTACGCTCTTAGAGCAGGTCTCTGCAATGAAGTCATGAGCAGAACGTGTGTAAAGGTTGAGCCATGTGCCACTGCATGAAGATTTTCAGTCTGAGAACCGAAATCTGGTATTCCACAGTGAAAAAGCCTTCAGTTTTATGAAACATCCTGTGACACACACCAGTAACTTTATTTTCCAGTGATGGTCATTCTTCAACAGCAGTTTATTTATTCTATGTATTTTAAAATCCTGAAAGTCTCTCTGATTCCAACTCACTATTTGAGGAATATTTCAAGAATAGCTGATGATTTAATGTGTAGTTTTTTAACAACACTGGGAACATAAATTTTGAATCTGCAGTAAATCTGCAGTAGGTATGCTTTTAAGGAGTCAGAGACTAATTTGTATCTAAATTGGGTGTCACAATGGGAGAATTATAACTACTGTATTATCAATATAATGGGAATATCTAGGAGGGGGTCAAAATAGATGAGCCAGAAGTTAATAGTATGATAATTATTAAGCTCTCTAGATGCTCAAAGAAAGAAAAAAATCACTCTTTTACTCTGTCTATATAAACTATGAAAATAACTCAAACGTAAATATTCTTGATAATGTTTATGTAGAGTTGAAATTCATTAAGATGGCCAAAGAAGCTGGTTTATTTTTTATTTATTTTTAAGGCTATGTATTATTACAGAGAAAAATATTTGGACATCATAGAAGGCTGAAAATCTTATCCAAGACATTAATACATGTCTTGGACAATTTTTTTTTCCTGTCAAAACAAAGGAAGAGTTTGTGTCTGCTATGGGGTACTGAAAGCATTATCACCTGAGCTTTAGTTCAGTCTACTAAGCTGCAACGATGATACGTTATTGTGAAAGCTAATTTTGACCTCCTTCAGAAGAATTGCCCATTGATCTCTCCCAGTAACAAATGTTCATATACTTACCGGGTATACTTTAATTAATTCTTCACCTTCCATCTCGTTGTGAAAGGAAATGTGATCTTCTGTTCTGAATTGTGTAGGACAAGTTTTGTTTCTTCATGAACATGTGGACTATATCTGAGTCACATCTGACTAGATTAGATTGTATTTGGTTCCATTAGTAGAGCAACACTGAAGTTCATACAACTCTATTGATTTACTCCTTTGGAAGGACTGATCTCATATTTCCAACCAAGCACTGTTTAAAAGAAACATATTTCATTGTGTTGAAGAATAAATTTCTTCAATAATAAAAAAGTTCTTAAAGTAATCTTTCATGAGTAACTTCTTGTAACTATTGTTTAAATTTTGAAAATGTAAATGATAAAGCTACCAGGAACTCTGGGCAGAACTGACACCCCCACTGGCTTAGTTTGCATTCAGTGATTCTGGAGAAATTGAATTAAATTTACAAAAGCAGCAGACATTCTGGATTCCATTTGATCATCCTTTATTTATTAGCATTGTGAATATGGCAAGAAGCACTCATGGCAGAACAAAGATAACTGCAGACAGTTTACTTAACTGCAGACAATTATGTGTGTCTCAGCCAAGCTGCAGCGTAACACAAATCTGTGTCTTGCCTCAAACTGAGCTGTGCATGCACATTGCGGATCACTGGGACAATTCCTGCTGATGTACTCTGTTCCACCGTGTTGCAGCAAATTATTCTCTCTCTGCTGCATCACAGAAGGCACTAAATTGCTGCTGGACTTAGATATATGCCTGCATTAAAAAAATGTCAGGCTACAAGCTGAAGCTTTCTTAGAAATGTTACAGTACAAAACAGAAAAAACATATAGTCCTACCAGTGAAACTGAGTGTTCTTGTATGAGATTTTGGGTTTTCCTTCACTCAGTCACTGTGGCTTTGATTTTTATGAAAAAATATCAGGTATCAGAAAAGTGGAATGTATTAACTATATGAATGTCACAAATTTCATGACAAAAAGATCCTCATCTGCAAGGTAAATAATCACTTATAAAAAGATGACCAAAAATAATTGTCAAACAATTAATTATTTTACTATGATAGCAGAGGAAAAAGTGCTTTGAGTTCACTTTCTGTTTGACATGTTGAGAGAAACATTTTATTTGTGTCTTAACATTTAGACCTCACTTATAAGCTGCAATGTAATCGAAATACCATAGTCTAAAAATAACATGTACAAGAAAGTATTTTATTTGCAGTTTTCATAGTCTAATTTACCCAGATAGATTTTTTTTTATTTTGAATGATAATAGTAATTTAAGAGAATAAAAAAAAAACAAACCTGTGATTCAATAGATTTAATATTCTTTGGTAAGAATTTTATTTTATTAATTATTTTACTTAAATAAATAAAAAATATTTGCACATGATGTTTAGTTTAATAGAAAACAGAGGAATAGAAGACTTGATTATTGGATGAATTTCTAGAATTTTTTTTTTATTTTCTCAGAACATCACATGCCTATTTTACAATGTTATTCTGATGCATTTAACTAAACTTCATTCTGTTTACAGTTTCCATGGTAAATACATGCAAACACCTTTTGCAATATTAATAGAGTTAAAACATTGACATTCCTATGAATGCCATAGCATATTATCTCAGAGATGTTCTTTTTTGCTTCATTATATTAAATTGCATGCATTGACAGTATAGAGAGGAAAAAGGTCAAAAGAAATTGTTTCCATTCAAGCAACTGAGAACTGTATGTAATATCTGTCAGCCATGAATAGTTTAAGGAAACAAATACATCTTCCATAAATAATCTGAATGAGAAAAGTAATTTAAGTGTATGAAGGGACTGCTCTCTGAACCATATTCAGATATTTCTAGCTTCTCATTAAAATTATCCCCTACAGAAATGTTCCTCAAATCCTTAACAACTTCAGAAGTCTACACTTTAGAAATATTAAAGTCATTATTTTAAGGACTTACGATGAGTCTCCTATTTCTACAGCTAAGAACTGGTATTAAAACCCATTGATATAAAAAGCCTCACATATTATTAGATTGACTATGGCATTGTTAATGCAAATTTGTATGATAGAATAGAATTTCCTTTCAAGAGTTTGACTGCAATGCAACATGTATCGGAAAGCATACAGAGTGCATCATCTCAGTGGTCATCTTCCTAGTTAAAGAATAAAAGGATACTGAAAATATATACATGTAAAAGAGTAGGAAAGAACTATGATGACTGCATGCAAGGCTGAGGCTTTCAAGCACATATAGAATATGGAATTGAAATGCATTTGGACCTGAAGATCCAGCAAATGTGGGGGGTTTTTTTCCTTTTAATTACATTAATTCAGTAGAGAGGGTGAATCAGACACAAAGATATATTAAAAAGATATTTTCTGGCCTCTGTATAAATTTCAGGGTGAAACTTCTTTCTTCTATTTGTTTTAGTGCCAGCAGGAGTGAGCATTGTGTAAAAGTGTTAAAAGTGCAAAAGTGATGAAAACCATCAGATTCAGATTCAGATTCAGATTGTCTTTAAACTTTAAGGCATAAGACATTATTATGTCGTGCAAATTCATATTTTGTACTTTTGTGGATTTGTTAGGTCCAAGAAATAAGGAACTTATCAGGTGCATGCAGTTGTATAAGGAAGAGTTCTCTCAGACGTGATTGAATCTGAATACATCAATGAAACGATGAAATATTCTTTAGTTACAGTAAATGCTCATTTAGTCACAGCAGTAAATCTTGGAGTCAATATGGTAAACACTGTAAAAGTAATATGGTAAATCAAAGTATAATAAATACAGTGATAAGCTACCTATATAAAAAAGATGCCAGAGCTGTTGTGTCTATAAAACTATTGCCCATTTGAAGTACCTTAGCCAATGCTACAACAAATTTATATTTAGCCCAGGCAAAATACAATTAAAGTATAGAAGGCTTATTAAAAAAAAAGTGATGCTCACACTGAAAAACAAGAAAAAAAATCCTCCTACCAGAGAAAGGTGCTCATTGGGACTTCAATAGCATATCTCCCTGTATTCTTGTAAGATTTGACATGTCCCTAAACACTCATCATAAGAATGGGAGGAAAAAAAATAAATGTTGTGACAGGAACTGCTGTTTTCTTCAGTAGTCTTTTCCTTACCTGTTCATAGAGGAAAAAAGGATAAGTGCTCTTCAGAGACCCAGTAAAAATTTCATCTCAAGAGCTGAAAAACAACTGGGCAGGGAAAAACACCTTCAACACTGGTTATAGTAAGAAGGACTTTGAGAGAGGCATAAATTTGGGCTGACATAATGAAAAGATGTCAATAATAAAGGGTGTGTTATCTGTAATTTATTAAGTTACCTATTCCTTCTTCCCTTAAGTGAATCCTTGAAGTCTATTTATGGTATTTTTTCCTATGCTAGTGCTTTGGAGTCCTTTTTCAAATACTGACATTATCAAACATACTGAAACAAGTGAAATCCCCATTCTTCTCTTTTTAAATGAGAGAATTAAATATTTTTATGAACAAAAAATTTATCATTTGTTTTTGAGGGCCGGTCCAAGTAGCAGGAGTTTGAGTCAGGGGTGAAACTGGTGCCAAACAGTCAAATCTATGCATTTTGGAAAGTGCTAATTTCCACAACTGTTTGAGTGAAAGAAAGAAGGTAAAGCTTCCCGAGGAGCTCACAACAGCCTTGGGAGTAAAGGTAGCTGTTTTGGGAACAGGCTATGGCTTGTAACATTTATTTTATTGGCCTGGAGTGAACTGTTTTTAGGAGAAAACCAGTAGCCAAAAATTGCACTTGTGTGTAGAATCAGACTGTCCCAGTTCCAGGAGCTACTTCCTAAACCACAGGCATTTGTCACTGAACAAGATGCCTTGGAAGTGCAGCAAATAGAGAGAGGAAAGTGAAATGACTGACTGGGGAGCAGATATGCAAAAAAGAACCTGGGGATCCTGATAGACAGAAAATTGTGTGTAAGTCTGTAGAATGCGCTTGCAGTGATGAGAGCTGCCTGAGTAAAAACAGCAGTGGGTCCAGAGAACTTATTACTCCCCTCAACTTAGCCCCCCCTGTAGTATGGTGTCATGTTTTCATCTCTCCCAGAAAAAAAAAAGAGATGGAGAATTAGAGAGAAACCAGTGAAGGACCAACAAGATAGTTAGAGAGATGGAGCACATCACATTAAAGAAGAAGGGAAGAGTACCAGGTAGGTTTACACTGGAAATTCAGTGAACTTCTACTGTCTAAAAGGGAATTAAAGTGAAGATTAAGCCAGCCCTTGCCAGTTGCTCACAAGAAAATATCAAGAACTAGTTGCTGCTGTGCTACAGCAAAGAAAACTGCAATTATATGATAGGGAAGGATGCTTCACTAGAAGATGTGTTAGGCATTGTAGGAGACTGACAAAACAACGAGGAATCACTGTCTACAGGGGTTTTCAGAGCTTGTCTGGGGAAGGCCCTCAGAAGGTTAGTCTAGTCTTAAAGATATCCCAGGTTTCTGAGCAGGAGCTTGGACAAAGGTCCAATTCTAACACAGATTTTTCTGTGACTCTGTGATCACACTTGGTGCACTCTAATTTTAAAAATAAGGCAATGCAGAGGGATGGAAGAAAAACACCGAAAAACACCTAGACATAAAAAAGGGAAGGGAAGGGAAGGGAAGGGNAGAAAAGAAAAGAAAAGATGAAGCAATGAGCTGAGCACCATTTTCTCCCATAATAGAATCTAATTTATATGGCTTGACTTTTAACCAGCTTCTGGTTACCAAAAGAAATAACAATACAATTTCTGATGTTGCACTGCTGGAAAACATGAAGCAGCAACAAAACCATAATGGTGATAAACTGAGTATGTAGTGCTGTTGTGCTGGAACACTAAAAATTTATACATCCATTGTGGTCGTTGGAGATTGTCAAGTCATGAAATTAGATCTCAAGGATAAATCTGTCGCCAGAAGCAGGACATGACCAGGTGACAAAGAATAATGCAATGTCTGAAAGATCATGAGGTCATCAGATGGAAATATTCACCTGAGCATCAGAATTGAAGCAGTGCTAACCACCAATAAAAAAAGCAAACCTCTGATGTATTCTGTGGGCATACAGAAATGTCTGCTCAGCTACCTGGTGGTCCAGATTCAACTGTAATTCTTTGAAAGTGTTCTGGAGTTAGTGTGTATGAACATCTGAGGGAGAGTTATTCTGAGTTCTGAAAATATCTGCTCATTCAGAAGAGGATATATGACTATATTCATGTCAAAGAGTGTAATGAGAAAAGAAAATAGTATAAAATTAATTCATCTTGTGACAAAGATTATAATGGAAGTGGATATTAGCTCTGTGGGATAAAATAGTCCGGTATTTAATTCTGTACTTACATGTCTTAAAATAGATATGTGCAATCCAGAACTTCAGTTTTAATGTTTATATTTCTGCTTGCTTGAATTTTTACGTGATTCTGCCTTCAGGGAAAATACAAAATCAAGCAAATGGATACCATAAAAAGTCTTCTTCAAGATATATAATTTCATAAATATTGTTAACTGAATGTTCTTAAAAATATGTTTAAAATATTATTGTCCTTTCATGCTATGGCCATTTTTAGGTCATTGCTGCGATTTCAAAGCAAGAATAAGCATCAAACCTACATTTGCACCAACAAAGACAAAAGCAAAATGTGCTTGTGATTTTCTTAATTGATCTACTAAAATCTGCCTATTTTACATTATTTAGAAATAGTGATCATAAAGCTAAAGTGATCCATCAAGACTTATGTATTAATTAAATATGCTTTTCATGGTATAACAGCATCATCTTGTACATTAAAAGGCTTTTCTACATTATAATGTTGTAAGTTACTGTTAGCCATTTTTCAAGACTTATCTGAAATACAACTTTTTAAAAATATTTTAAATATATTTCTGTAGGGTCCAGCAAAATTTGAAATGGTGAAACCTAAAGTTCACATACAGGGAGAAAGAAACTAAACCAATAGAACCCACTAAGAGATATTTTACCATTTTCTATCTTCACAGTAGATATATCAAAAGATATGCTTACAGACAGCAAAAGTAGACAAGAAAATAGACAAAAACCTATTTAAACTAATCACAGCATTTCTCTTTCATGATACAATTTTTCTCCCAAATATCTGTTCCATTTTTCTTACAAGACTCCGATGGCTGTGACCCTTGGGGTTTAATGGACTAGTTCTAGTCAGCTCTGTGTATATTATATTTTGTGACATGCTTGTTTTTCATACAAACATCCTGCAAGTTGTGCCAATTACTGCCCAACAACTGCCATGGTAGCAATCTAGTAAATCACCAAAAGAAGCATCTGTCTCCAGAGAATGTCTTCCAGCTGTTCACATAAAACATCTTTGGGTTTGGGATTGACAGAAAATCTGAGCTTGAGGGAACACTATCGATCTGTCAAAAATGCTAATGGTGTAAATACACCACTGATTTTATAATGATTAGATATTGCAGCTCTTAAATAAATGTTTTTGATATCACAGGAAAAAAAAAGAAAAAATATCTCAGTCTTTAAAATAAAAAGATGGTCATATAGTTCAATATTAGTAATTGATTAAAGATTAGTTTTTTCCTTATCTATGAAAGACAGATCTTTACGATTTTGGTCTCCATGTGCATCTTACTTTTTGTGAGGTAAACTTTCCAAACAACATGGAAGTATGGGAAAGGTTAAGGAAAGAAAAATAGTAAGCCTTACCTTGTCCTTTGGTCCAAAGATGTTCTGTAAATTGTACTAAATGAAAAAAGTATGATGCTTGCTCTGTACTAAATATACCTGATATACAATAAGAAACAATAAGAAACAAAATTTATTTTTGTGCAATATAATGATGATATATAATAGATAAATTGTTGAGGCCATAGGATCAGCTTTTCAACTTAAGAAATCACCTTTAATCATAAAGATTGAGGTTTTAACAAAACCAGACACTTCTGTCTAATTCCATGTTTTGAAGTACTGTATTAACTAAAAGTTACTACTGTTATCTACTGTATTAAGTGCAAGATTCTGGAAACCAGGTTCTTCCTTTACATTGTGCTAACTCTTGCCATTACTGGGTTACTTCCTAGTGTTTTGAATATTGTTGCAGGATCTTACCAGGATTTTAAACAAGTTCTTCCTGAAACAAATGAAAGATGGAGCAGGGAAGACAAATGCAACACATCTTTGATAGCAACAGAGTTTTATTTATATTTTCTGAAAAAAATATATGCCACCAACATATTTATTTGCCACAATTATAATGACTACCTGAATATTTTTGACTCCTCTCTATCATGCCAGTGACTGCATGATTTTACATTTGTATTCTGCTCTAAAAAAGTCAAAAAGGTTCAGGACAAACATAGAAAGCCTGTTGACACTCTGTGCTATAGTTGGGTAAGCTGCAGATCCTGGGGAGTTACAAAGAAAGTCAGACTACAAAGCAACAGCTGCTAGTGTAAGTAGGAAAAGGAGATCATCCATCTCATAGGACATCTCATTTCCACAGCCTCATTTTAACAAAAGTTATCAGGAGGGGACTGACTACTGCAACCATATGAAAAGCAATAGACTTCACTTTCCTAAGCCACAGTTAACAGTAAAAATAATATTTCAAATATCCATTTTGCAGATCTGACTGGGTGGGAGTTTGTAAAAGCCAGAAAATTAGATGGTAACTGAAATCTAATCCACATAAAAAATATTCTTTCATTTGAAAAGCTGACCCCTGTGTTTGTTTTAAGGGCAGCTGCAAGCAAGATTTCAGCCCATCCCATCTACCTGGTCATAATTTGGCCATCAAAACTGAGGAAAAAACTAATTGTTGCTGAGGAATGCAGGCAATATTGATAATTTCAGATAATATACATTCTGGCTAAAAAAAAGGGAGTTTTCTCTCCACTCCCTTCCTACTAAATGTGTGTATACACATGCATAAATCCTTCTCCTGGTCTTAACAAACAAAGTGTATCTTGTTTTTTTCTAATGTGCAAAATGCCAAGCAAGCACCTTGCTTTACCTTGGAAAGCATATGTACTTCCAGGAGCACACTTTACAGTCCTGCCAAATGGTGCATGCAGTAATCTACCTAAGCATGATTTTATTCAGACAGACATTTTGAGAAACTCAAGGGTTTGCTCAGCTAAAGGAAACAGAGAGAACTTTAGACAGTTCTTTATGTCCTGTACTCTCAGTGAAGAAATCATTTTCTGCTTAGCATAGAACCTATTTTTTTTTCCTGAAGGGATGCTGTACTGGGAACAATGATGCAAAGAACCTGCCATAAGTGTATTAAAAAAGCAGAATAAGGTCTATTCAGAACAACAACAAAAAAAAAAAGTATAAGAAAAAAATCCTAAATGGAATACCCTACACTTCAGAAAATGCATATAAAATACTTTAAAATAATTCTAAACTCAGTGGTAGGAAGAAGGAAGTAAAAAAGCTGCCAGCTACAGTGTGTAAAGCTGAAAGCAGAAATGCTGCTATAAAACAAAAAGAAGCAGAGCCTCAGGGACTTTGCTCGCTCTGTGGAGGCAACACCCCCAGGCTCAAGAAGGTAAACAGTGTATACCACATACCTTGAGAGGCAGAGATAGTTCTTCCACCTAGACATCAGTTTTATCAAGTACAAGAAAGGAAGCCATATATAAGGACAAAGTCAGTGCTTAACCATTTTAAGAGCAGAAAAAGTCACTGGAGAGAAGCCAGGAAGCCTTGTATTGCTCTGATGGGCAGGGCAGGAGTAAAGGAGACCTTTTGGGTCTAATGCTCCCCTTCTCTGTAGCTGAGACTTCCTAAGAGCCTTGTGCTCAAGGTTTTGAAGCTAGTCTAAAACATCAGGCATACAAAATAATGACTGCAAAGGAGGGCAAAAGAAGAAGCTTTCTTTATTTGCTGTTCTCTCTTCATCATAAAGTGTAAATATCTTCTATTTCTATGAAATTGCTCATTTAAAACCTCACTGACACAGACCTGAAGTTTCATCTCACCTTTTTGTAACAATGTTGGATCCCTTGGAGGTGAATGCACGTTCTTTGGAAAAAAGTCAGTCAGGTGGAACATTCTAGGCAGAAACTTTTATTTGAGAGTGAGAGAGTTGCTTTAGGGACAAGGCTGTTTCTTTATTCTAATATATTCCTTTTTTTGGTGTCAGTGACTCTTTCGATTCTTTATCAAAGTCAGAGACAGAACATCCTTATAACTGACTGTTATTTAATCCCCTAAAGGAGACGCTTTTAATATTTAAATCATATTAATGTACCACATTATTTTTTTTATCATCCATATTAGCCAATAGTTATTCTCAATTAAAACTGGAGATTATGAGGGGTTGTTTTTATTATAAGGGTACCCTAATATAATATTCTATTTTTAACTGCTCAGAAAAAAAAATCCTTCACACTGAAGCAATTTCTATTCATAAGTAGCTCTATGAATCTAAAGAGAGATCTTCTGATGGTCTTCCTTTTGCAATGTGTTATGTTCTTTTTATCATTCCAACAACATATATTTAAAAAAATATATAAAAGAATGCATATGTCACCAGCTGAGTGTCATTGCCAAACATCTACTGGGCAAATGTTAAAGACAGCTTGCCAGGTTATCTGAAAAGGTTTTGGGGGCTTATAATGCTATTTGATACCGAATGTGTGTTTGTAACACATTTGGCAACATATGATGTGTTAGAAATGCCATGTGGTTTTTTTACCTGGGTACAGCAAGAAATGCATATTTTTACTAAGAAATTCTGGGATATGGATATTGAGGTTGTCAGTGTTCTATATGTTGTTATTTCAAATAGGAAGGCCAAAATGTAGCCTGGGAGAGCTATTGCCATTTTCATATGTGCCTGCCTTTGCGCTCACATGATCCAAATATAATTCCTTTTCCAGTGTAAAGTTCTTCATGGTTATTTCCTGTAATTTTTTCTTACATTATTATGTCCAATAAAATATCATAAAAATATTTTGATTCTTAGCTGGGGGGGGAGGGGGGGAAGTCTTGTAAATACCTGAATTGTATACTGGAATAAAAGCCCCTCACGTTGTGGGGTGTAGCTGCATGTGATTACAGTTATAATGATAAGACAGATAACCCGAAATAACTGGAACATCTTTTAGCACCATTCTTTGGGAAAAGTATACGTAATCTGGTTTTCTAATTACCCAGAAGGACTCTATAAATGCCCTGCTATAAACTGTTCTTTGACTGATTACATTACTTTCATTGGCCGTAACTTTATCTGTTGTGTTAGAACTGTCTCTGTTTTCTGCAATATGAATATGAATTCTGCATTTGTCTCTTTCTTGAAGTCTTTCCTTGTGATTTTAGTTTCACCTGTGGCTGTATATTAGGTGTTTTCTCTTCATCCATTAAGTTCCTAAATCTTTATTTTTTGAGTTCTCTTTCCTAAGGATTGTCTCTATCAGTATTCTTCTCCTCTAAACTAACCTCCAATTTACATTTTCCACCCTTGCTCTTCAATACAGGCCAGTTTTCTCCTTGATTGTACTTGGACGTCTATTGACTTGTATCCCTATTGACCGGACCCTTTCTCAGGGTTCAAATTCTTCTTATTTCTTCTGTCTTCCTTAGATTGAAACTGACCACCAACAGCTTCCTCTGCTATTCCCTGATCTTACTCTGCTCCTCAATAAGCACTTAGTCATGAACTATTTGAGTACTTTTTTCTCAGTGTCAGCTCTGAATCTATCTGTAACTCCAGTGACACTTCCTTGTCAGCAATATCAATTACAGAAGCATCTTTAATTTGTTCTTCTTTATCTGTCCCAAAGTTGCAAGACTCAGCCAGTTCTGACAAGGGCTTAACAAATGTTTGGTATTATAAATTGGAGTGAATAAAAACACTAACTTCATCTAGAGATTCCCTGGCAGAGAATCTTCCAGCAACAGCTCTCAAACAGGAGATACTCTAAAGTGCTCTTCACTGAGATGATTTATATGATTATTTTTATTTGGAAAATAGTACATTAATTTGACAAAGAAAGACAGAATGGTACACATATGCACAAAATTTCCATCTTGCAATGCAAGCAGAGTATTATTGAATCTGTTTATATATGCTCTGGTTAAGATATTTCTGCCTTAGAGCTGGCTAATAAGAATCACAGCAGACACACAAAACCTTTATGCTCAGATTGGAAATTAATTCAAGGAGAACTTGAAATAACAAGGTTTTTTTTTAACTTTCAGTTATATTATTATCTTAGTTTTAATGTAGATATATATATTATATAATCTGTTTGTATCTCTTTTTTTCGTTATCTTGTATAGCATAGATGGTATTAACATCTAGGCAGGAAGTAATCATTATAGCCTCTTTCATGTTGTCAGTACAATTACTGAATATGATTATATTCCTTTATTTGCAATAATTTAAGCTTAATTATAAGTTTCTGAATAATTTACTTGCTACATAAGCCAGATAGCATGCGATGTGGGAATACATGGGAGGCAATATATATATTATGGTTCCAAAATATGTATTATTGTTCCATGCCAGTCTCTACAATGAGACATTGTTACATAAAAAGTATTAATAAAAGTATAATACGTCTAATTTCTTTATTAATAAATTATTCAAAAGTCAGGAAAATCCATTAAAAAAAAAGGGGAACATGTTATTTGAGACCACCTTTTAAAAGTCGTAAAAGCTTTTAGGTTTTGGATTTGTTTCCTTTCTCTTATATATCACTGTATTTCAGAATTACAGACCAGTTGCATTCCTTGTTTAAGTGTGGAAGCAACAGAAATTATAATTAAATATTTTCAGCAAAAAAAAAAAAAGTGAAGAGAAGGAACAGCCCGAAGTACTCCAAAGGCAAAAGCCCCAACTTCAATATCAATATAAGACATAAATGAGCAGTTTCATTATTAAATGACAGATTATATGTATTATAACAGCATTTTCCCCTCTTGTATTGGAAAGAACTAGGAATTTACAACTAATAAAATGATTTTTTTAGTAATGCCAGCGTTGATAATGGTTCTAAAAGAACCACAGGACCAGGCAACAAATGACTGTTCTTCTGCCTTCTGTCATCTAGATTTAAAAAAAAAAAAAAAATCAAGCTAGTTTTCTGCTTCTCAAAAAGGATTTCTCCTAAAATAATTTTAAATGTTGGGATGAACCAACATCTAAAAATAAATAAATAACATATGATCTAATAACTGGACATTAATTTCAATGAGTGAAAAAGGAATTGAGTCTCTTGCTTTATTAGTGTCACAAATTAGGGGTAGTACACAATGATGACCCTCACAGCTATAGGTAAAGTTGTCAGAAGGACAGAAGATGGGGAAGAAAGTAGCCAGGATGTGTGTGTGTGTATGTATGTATG